>PVJS01052471.1:0-13607 GCA_004027185.1 Glis glis
CCTGAGTTCAATCCCAAGTAACACACACACACACACACACACACACACACACACACACACACCCTAGTTTTCAGCAGTCAATAATTTGTTATAGAACTGTGATTGTTCATTTCAACATTTTTTGAGTTCTTTCTTTTTGCATGTTTTAGCATCAGGGTAAAAGTTTCTTTAGTCACACCTCCCACCACCACACTCTATTAAGTAGAGATGCTCTTTGACTTATGGTGGGTTTATGTCCCAGAAAACCCATGCTAAGTTGAAAATATCATCAGCTGAAAATGCACTGACTACACCTAACCTACCGACCCTCCTAGCCTGGCATCATGGCACACTGTAGGGTTTAAGCCGTTCCCCTCATGGTTGTGGGGCTGACTGGGCGCTGCAGCTCCTGCCACTGCCAGCATCATGAAAGAGGATCAGGCTGCATATCTCTAGCCCAGAAAATAAATCCAAATTCAAAATGCCAAGGATGGTTTCTACTGAATGCACCTCAGTTTCACACCAGCATAAAGTCAAGAAACCACCGAGTTGAACTATTGTTAACTCAGAGATCGCTCTTCATACTTTTTTTACTGTCCTAAATTTACCTGCCTGCCCCTCTCCCTCCCCTTCTCCCTTGCGCCATTTGGACAAATTAGCAATTCATGAATGAATTAATGTTCACAAGCCTCTATTCTCTCATTCCTATATCTTTCCCAACTTTGACTTCCTAGGCAGAAAATTTTTCATCTTTTTAGGATTTTTTTTATCCTGCACTTCCCCCTCTGTTGGCGTAATTTTGGTGGGCTTTCTCTTTCAGCTCCATCTTCGTTGTCCATGGCAATCACCAAAACCATTGCTACCAGGAGCAGCGATTTGAGCCCTCCAGACCATTCTGGAAGAGACAGGTTTTGGTTTTGTTTGGCTTAGCTATTATTTATTTATTTAGTACTGGGGATTGAACCCAGGGCCATCCTACCTCTGAGCTACAACCACAGCCCTTTTTACTTTGAAACAGGGTCTTGCTGGGTTGCTGAGTGTCTCTCTAAGTTGCTGAGGCTGGTCTTGAGCCTGTGGTCCTCCTGTCTCAGCCTCCCATGTACTGGAATTACAGGCATGCACCACCACACTGGGCTATTCTTTCTCCATCTCTAGAAATGTGGGTAGATGTGGCTTGCCAGGTGAGGTTGGTGATTTCTACTTTAGATATCTTTATGTAGAGTATCTTCACAATTTTCCACGTATTAACATTTGTATGACAGGCTAGGTATACAATAAGTTAGGGAGAAAATAAGCCCTCATACTCAGATGCTAAGACAATGCCAGGTTAACAAAGAGGTGCTTACTTGCTTAGGCGCTAGTAAAACCCAGAACAATAGGGCTGGGGTTGTAACTCAGTGTTAGAGTGCATGTGCAGGGCAAACACTGGCTTCAATCCCCAATGCCATGCATACACAAATCAGAACAATAAGGTTCTCGTGGGCTTACCTAGCAATTTATAATCAATGAAAGCAAAAACACATTTTGTGTGTTGTGCTTTAGTATTGCTTCTATTTGGGTTTACGTACAGGAGGGGCCATCACAATATTTCAGTGCACTGGGACTTGGGCTGAGAGCTACAAGCAGGTAAACAGGAAATGGGAAACGAACTCTCCTTTGTAATATACCTTCGTCTTTTCTCTTCCCTTTGACTCTGGTTTTCACAGACATATTTCTCAGTGGGAATGCAGAGTATTTGGCTTCTGTTCTTAGCAGAGTTTATAAGATTAAAGTATAAGCACAGCTTGCCTTAGCTCTCTTTAGACCATATCTCTACCTCCTCCAGTTTCTTCTAGACACCCCCTCCCTGAGTCTACTCCCCACTCAATTTCATGGTATCCCCTCTTTCACTACCAGGCTCCCAGTACTCTCCACTTCTATCAAAATATCTTTCAGGTCCATTAGTCATATTAAAGTAGCATCAACTCTTTATAACTCAAAGGTCATCTCCCTCTCAGGGACAATGTCATGCCAATAGGGATAAAAATCTGAGCTAAAGAAATAGCATCTAACTGTGGAATTTTAATTATAAACTAGTGGAAGAAATAGCTAACCAGACGAAGGCTGTCTCAGCACTCCTAAGCTCCCATTACATAGATTTGCACTGACCAATATAGTAGTTAATAGCTATGTCTCATGATTAAATTTAATTAATTAAAATTGCATAACATTTAAAGCAGTTGTTCAGTCACACTGGGCACATTTGAAGTGCTAAGTAGCCACGTGTCTAGTGGCTACCATATTGGATGGCACAGATATTGAACATTTCTTATATCACAGAGCATTCCACTAGACAGTGCACGTTTAGACAATTGCCTTCTGGGCCTCTGCAGAAGCCAGGCCTACCCTTTGCCCTAGTGAAATGTTTCTCAACTATTGATGTTTTTGGACTAGATCTTTCTTTGTTGTGAAAGGCTGTCCCATGTGTTGTAGGATGCTTTGAAGCATATCAGGCCTCTATCCCCTGCATGCCAGTAATATTCTCCCCTAACCACCTGGTTGTGGTGATCAAAAATGTCTCCAGACATTGCCAAATGTCCCCAAGGAATGAAACTGATCCTGGTTGAGAAGCTCTGTGCTAAAGATCCCAGACACCTCGGAGGCCAGAGAGGACATTGTGAGCATGCTTATGAGCAAGGTGCATTCCAAGGTGAGGGCTCTTGGAGGGCGGGGCACTGCAGAGGGCAGATCAGGCGCATTATAAGTGCTCTCGAAACATACCAGATGAGAAGAATTTCAGAGAGGCGTTTATAGCCAAGAAAGTTATTCTTCCCCTGACTTGAGGATTCCCATGATACTGAATTGTCATGTGTGTCAAAGCCCTAAAGAACTGCAGAGAAGCTTGTAAATCCAAGAAAAGGCAAAGAAAAGGCCCAAGGGACCGATTGTGAGCGCATTAACTTATTCCAGCAAAGGGGAAGGGGGTCGGCCTTTGGCTTCTCTCTGAGATTTCTAGCCTGGTGTGCTAAGCTCTCAGGTCCCAGAGTGGCCGTTCACACACTAAATGGCCATCACCTCTCCATCTGTAGCTTGTCGGCTGTAAATTCTAATCCCAGGCCGGGTCTTTCCTCCCAGGACTAAAGTCATAAAGATGTTTGCCCTTGCACGGGTCTCTGACAAGGGCTAGGCCACATTTGTGTGTCTGCGTTAGGGCCCTCTTGAGAGCTTAGTGCTTCTCTCTGACCCAGGCAGGACTTTACGTGCTGTGCATGCCTCCTAAACATGATGTCATGCTTCAATCTCACCATGGAATTCCGAAGCCAGGCATGGTGGGGTTGACCACAAAGGTTGGAGGACTTAAATTCCAAAACAAGCAAATGTTTTTCATTATTTAAGGAAACTTAATTCTGAGATATTTATGGTCATGGCCTCCTCTGTGAGTCTTCGGTGACCTCTTTCCTTTCAAGAGGCATCTCCTGGAGAAGGAGCGCTGGGCCTGGTCCCCCAGGGCCACTAATTCACTGCAGAGCTGAGTCAACCATTCCAGGGGAAGACTGGTGAACAGTGTGCTCACCAGACTCTTCTAGCTGAAATGATTGGAACTGAGCTAGGGAGAAGGTCAAGTTTACCAGGGAAGACAGAGCAGAGAGGAAGGCCCGCCCTGGGGCTGCAAGCTTGAAGGTTAGACATAGCCTGGGCTGTTCTTCCATGTGGAGGGATGGTGCCAATTATCTCATTATCAAATAAAGACAATGATTCAGCAATTCGGTTGACACTGAGAGAAAAGAGAAGCCACCCCACAAAATACTTCATGTTCCTTAGCTTGTGGTGGGGATGATTCGCCCGGCGCCTTCTAGGATGGCTTACACTTTCCTCTTATCCAAGAGCTATCAACATGCTCCATTTGGAATTTCTGCTTAATGGCCTCTGGCACCATAGAAATTGTCCACTGTGATCTGAGCCATCTTAGAGGGTCTGAATAGTTCTTTACATGTAAGAATTAAAAGCAATTCTTGAAGCCGGGTGTGGTGGCGCACGCTTGTAATCCCAGTACTTTGGGAGGTGGAGATCGGAGGATCCGGGTTCGCGGCCAGCCTCAGCTCTCTCTCTCTCTCTCTCTTTCTCTCTACTTAATGAGGCCTCTACAACTTCATGAGACCTGGTTTCAAAATAAAGTATAAAAAATAGGGCCGGGGGTGTAGCGTGGGAGGTAGAAAGCCCCTGGGTTTAATCCCCGGTACCGCAAAAAAAAAAAAAAGCAATTCTTGGATCCAGTGTTTCTCAGTGGGGGTGATTTTGACACATTGGGTTGGCCAATTCTTCATCATGGGAATGTTTCCAATGCATGCAGGCCATTGAACATCCCCAGCTTCTGGGCAGAAGATGCTCACAACCATCCACCCACCAACACACACATTACTGCACACTACAGGGTGGGTAGCACACCACAAGATTATTGCCTCAGAAACTAGAATGTCAGTACTCCCGTGGGATATTTAGGCAATAGACTTCTTTCTTTCTTTCTTTCTTTCTTTCTTTCTTTCTTTCTTTCTTTCTTATTGAATCCAGGTGCATTCTGTCTCTGAGCTATACTCCCAGCCTCTTTTTTAATTTTTATTTTAAAACAGGGTCTCACTAAATTGCTGAGCTGGCCTCGAATCTGTACTCCTTCTGTCTCGGCCTCCCAAGTACTGGGATTACAGGCATGCACCACAATGCCCAGCTCCTTTATTTTGCTCTCTGATTCTGCAGACCCATGGGAGGTGGCTATTCTAGATCAGTAGAAGGGTATTGACTGCTCATTTCTCGCCCAAGTGTGAGGGCATGTGTGGAAGAGAGGAAGCAAAAGTGACCAGTTGCATAGCCATTTTGTCTCCTAGTCTTATGAATACACCCTAAGAATTCTCCCAGGTGTGGAGCAAGAAGCCTTAAGTAGGAAGGGAAATTTCCTTCCTTTGCCTCTGTGGGGAGTTTGTTCAGGTACCGTGGGATGAAGGGATCAACTTCCCATCTCACATCCTCATATGAGTTTCTCTAGACCCACATGATTGCCAACAGCTATAGGCTCCCAGAAGGCCCTCTCGCATAGTCCATCTTCTCTCTCTGTCTATAGGTCACAGAGTTTGGCACTAAAATTATCAGGTGATCAGAGAAGGTCATAACTGGACATGAGTCACTAGAGCATCCAGTCAAGTGGTTTTTGACCTCCAGCGTATAGCCCAGAGGTCCATGGATTGTGAAGATACTTGAGGGGGATCCAAATCTATTACCACATTCAAAAATGATATTGTAGCTCGTAGATTTACTTTAATTAAGACTCATCGGTGTATTAAAATGTCAAAGGTTTTTGTTCTGTTTTGTTGTTGTTGTTGTTGTTTTTGCCTAAAACTGCATGAATGTAGTACAGCAACTGGTTATTTCATGCTGACAAAATGTTCTGATTGACAGACCTTCCTATTACATATCACTCAGTAGTGCTTGACATGGTCATTTTGGAAACATGGAGACTGTGGGGAGAAGCTAGAATGAGCTCCTTGAGGGTGAAGCTGGAGAATTGTAGTCCAGTTCTCTTTCTTCAAAAGAAGTTGGGACCCAGAGACATTAAATGACTTGATGAGGGTTAAACAGTTAGTGTCCTAGAACTGTAGTGGCCATACAATACCAGGACAGCCCCATTTGGCTTCTGTTGTCCCAGCATAATTACCAATAGCAATGTCACTCTCACGAGTTCTAGTTTGGCTAATGAATTTGATGTCACCCTGTCTAAAACCCAAGTCTCCTAACTACCCATTTGTCATTTTTACCATTATATAACTCTGCCTCTTTCTTTTTTGTCGTCCTCAAAATGGTTCCTCCTATCTGATTCCATCTCTTACGTTTTGGCAAGTTAGTCATCCTCAGAGTTTGGGTGACTATAAATGACAACACCAAATTCAGGCTGCCTGAATGATGGGGCCTTTTGTTTCTGAGAGAAGGAGAAAGCAAGATAGCACAGGGCTGGATCAACCAGGCACCAGACAAGCCCACATTCTTGACCACACCTTAGACAGCCGCCCACATGCTCCTGTGTTCTTGGTGACAAAGGCCAGTGTGGCAGGGGGCAGGAAAGATGGTGAGTTTTTATGATTGTTTTAGTGAATTCTTACTGGATTGGAAAGAAATGCAGTGTAAAATACCGCCCATTTCGGCTGTGAAAGTCCCATATACTCAGATGACTCATGGAGTTCATAGACTCTGGTAATACTTTGAATTCCTTTGTGAACAATAAAAGCTAAGTATAAGAAAGAAAGCATTTCCTATAACAAAATCAAAACCCTTTTTCTTTTTCTGCCCCATGAGACAGAACATACCAGTGCCTGACTGGTATATATTGATATCACCCTCAAGAATTTCTTCTATGCCATAAACATACAATGCTTTGGTAGTTTTAGCAAGCTATAATCATGCTTGGTTTCTGTATTGCTTTTAACTTGTACCCGAGCTAATACCTGTGGTCACCTAATAACAAAGTCCAGTATACATGCAAGAAATTTGTTAAAATCGGTTCCATATAGGGTTGGGAGATAAAAATAAGTCCTATTTAACATAAGGAACATTGTGATACTGTTTAATTAAAAGGTGGTAGTACAGATAAGACTATCTTTCTAATGAGCATGATTCCTGACAGCCTTGGAAATACCCATTCACCAACATCATTTATTCCAGGGTCAAAACCACAGGCTCTGGTGCAGCAAACCTGGCTTTGATTCAGTTCTATTGGCAGGGAGGGTGTGAGATCTTGGGCAAGTTATCTAACCTACCTTAGCCTCCATTCTCCCAACTATAAAATGAAGACACTTTACCCACTTTGCTGATACTATCGTGCTCTAATGAAAAGAAAAAACAATAAATAACATGTATGAAATACTCAGTGCAGTGCATGGCTCCTATTAGCAGCCATTACTATTAATCAAATGCTTTTGAGGTCAAGCACCAGGCAGCAAAGCTTCAAACATAAATATAAAACAAGCCAGGTGCTCTGGGGCACACTTATAATCCCGGGACCTGGGAGGCTAAGACAGAAGGATGGCAGGTTTGAGGCCAGCCTCAGTAACTTAGTGAGACCCTATTTCAAAATAAAAAAAATAAAATAGGGCTGGGGATGTAGCTCAGAGTTAGAATGCCCCTGGGTTCAATCCTGGTACAAAAAGAAGAAGAAAAAAAGAATAAGACAAAAATTCTGACTCGAGGATCTGACAGTCCAAGGCAAGTGGCAAATACATACACAAATACTTATATGGGGATTTTATGTGGCATAGCAAAGAGAGACAGAGTATATTCCAGAGATGGGATGGACTTAGCAATTGGTATTTGACTTGAATTTTGAAGAATGGATACAATTTTTCCAGGTAGACAGGTGAAAAGGCATTCCAGAATTCCTCAAGTTGAGCAACTATGTACCTAGGTAAGTGGATAAGATGACACACATTTTATTTTTCCTTTCAGCCCAGTTCTTGCAGAAAAGATTATGACCAACTTTTAAAGGTAAAACAAGTCTTATTGTTGTTATTTTCCTTTCCCCAATGGAAACAAGCAGAGCTGGGGACCCTGTGATATCAGGAGGTTTATTAAGTAAACAGCACATTTTGCTGAGGTCCAAACCATCTGGCTTTGGTTCATTTAGGAAATGGCCAAGATTTGCCAAGAATATAGCCTGTGATGGAAAGGCTTTTCAAACTGCTCTCCAAATTCCCTCTGACCTTCATGGGAAGATTTTTGCATTGAAAATTTCCGCATAAGCCTTAAAATCCCTTCATAGAATACTCCTTTGAGCACATCATTAGTGTTGGGTTTTCTACCCCACAATCTGATTGTTTCAGTCATCATTCCCACTGCTGTAATCCAAAACACCTGACCACACAACTTAGAGGAAGGAAGTTTATTTGATCACAGTCCTGGAGGTTTCAGGGTTTCAGTCCACATTAGGCTGGGTTACATTGGTGGAGCTCAGGGCATGGAAGCGGGAAGAGAGAGAGAGAGAGAGAGGGAGAGAGAAAGAAAGAGCAAGGGCTCTGCTCTCACATCACGGAGGCCAGAAGCATGAGAAACAGCAAGCAAGTGTATTCAAGGACACAAGCATAATCCCCAAGGCCACATCCCCAGTGACCCACCTCCTCCAGCCACACCCTACCTGCCTATGTTACCACTCATTGAATCCATTACAGTGGATTTATCCACTGATGAAAATACAGCCTTTGTGATTTAATTATATCAACTCTGAGCATCAGTGCATGGGCTCTTTCAGGGGACATGCTATATCTAAACCATAACACTGATCTTGAGTGACATTGACTCCTTACAAAAACAATAGCCTTGGCATAGAGGAATCACAGAACTGGGAAGGACAGGTGAGCCTGTCCACCCAAATGTCTCAATTGGCTGGGACCCACATCTCTGGACCTAGAGATAGAGGATTTTAGGTTGAGTGAAAGTGATTGTTTAGGAGATTTCTCAAGGAAACACTGGTAAAGAGTGAGGAATTAGGATGAGAAAGGTATGGAGCAGGCAAAGGGACCCTAGCAAGCAGAGTTGCATAGAAGGTGACTCTGGCCAACCTTCCCAGAGAGCATGGAGTCAGTGGAGGCCACTGTCCAGGGCTGTCCTAGTGAATAAGACAGGAGTTAGAGCATTTGTACTTCGAAATCTGTTAGTCATTGGTTCAACACTGCTTTCAGGTAGGGAGGATCAGCGCCCAGTCACCTCCTGCTCTCTGAGCACTCTTTGGGCTCTTACAACCATAGACATGGCACCAATAGACACACAGGTTCCATCTGCGGTTGTCAACAGTAGTCAACACATACAGGCAAGGTCAACACAAAGTAAAAGGGGGATGGATACCTTTTCTCAAAAAGCAGGAAAAATGTTCCATGAGAGGTACCAAAATAAAGCCTTCTCCTTTTCTTCCAAAGTCTCTTGACTTCTCATGTGATTTTATTTTTTTTTATTGGTGCATTGTAATCACACATCTTGATGGGTTTCAGGGTGGTAGAAGTATATATGCACACATCAGTCAATTAGCCCCCCCAATTCCCACCCCATTCCCTCCCCCTTCCCTCCTTCTCATGCTCAGCATAGTAGTTGACTTTGATATATTTGTGTATGTACACCCTGTGCATTAGAGTGTTTCCCTCTTCCCCCCTCCCATCTCTCTCAATTAGGTTGCCTTCTTTACTCATCTGAGGTTTTCTCCATCTTTGGATTCCCTCCTATGCCCTTTTCTCCCTAGCTTCCGCATATTAGGGAGAACATCTGAGTTTTCACTTTTTGTGACTGACTAATCTCACTAAGCATAATGTTCTCTAATTCCATCAATTTCCCTGCAAATGATGTAATTTTGTTCTTCTTGATGGTTGCATAAAATTCCATTGTGTGCCTATCCCATAGTTTTGTAATCCATTCATCTGTTGATAGACATCTTGGCTGGTTTCATAGTTTGGCAATTGTGAATTGTGCAGCTATAAACATAGATACACATGCATTAGTCTGGTAATTTTGTTTCCATTCTTTTGGGTAGATACCTAGAACTGGTATTGCTGGGTCATAAGGTAGGTTCATTTCCAATCTTCTGAAGATCCTCCACACTGTTTTCCAAAGTGGTTGCACTAATTTGCAATCCCACCAACAGGGTATTAGAGTTCCTACTTCTCCACATCCTTGCTAGAATTTGTTAGTTTGTGTTTTTAATGATTGCCATTCTAATTGGGGTTAGGTGAAATCTCAGGGTAGTTTTGATTTGCATCTCTCTGCTAATGATGTTGAACATTTTTCATACATTTATTGGCCATTTGTATTTCTTCTTTTGTGAAGTGTCTATTTAGTTCACTTGCCCATTTTTTGATTGGGTTGTTTGTGATTTTAGCAGTGAGTTTCTTGAGTTCTCTGTATATTCTAGATATTAGTCCTCTATCAGAAGAGAAGCTGGCAAAAATCTTCTCCCATTCTGTAGGCTCTCTGTTGAGGTTCTTGACAGTTTCCTCTGCTGTGCAAAAGCTCTTCAGTTTAATGCAATCCCATGTATTGATCCTCTTTTTAATGTCTTGTGCCTTTGGGGTCTTGTTGAGGAAGTCTTTACCTGTGCCTATGTGTTGAAGTGTTGGACCTATGCCCTCTTCAAGTAGCTGCAAGCTCTCTGGTCTAATTTCCAGGTATTTGATCCATCTTGAATTGGCTCTTATGCAAGGTGAGAAAATGAGGTTTATTTCCGTTTTCTGCATGTGGTTAACAAGTTTTGCCAAAACCATTTGTTGAAGAGGCTATCTTTTTCCCAGTGTATGTTTTTGGCTCCTTTGTCAAAAATCAATTGGCTGCTAGTGTGCAGATTTGTTTCTGAGTCTTCTATTCTGCTCCATTGCTCTATGTGTCTGCTTTTCTGCCAATACCATGCTGGTTTTTATTACTATGGCTCTGTAGTATAGTTTGAAGTCAGGTATTGTGATGCCTCCTGCCTGGTTCTTGTTGCTGAGAACTAATTTGGCTATTCTAGGATTTTTGTTGTTCCAAATGAATTTGAGGACAGATTTTTCTATGTCAGTGAAGAATGACTTTGGTAATTTAATGGATATTGCATTGACTCTGTAGAGCACTTTTGGAAGAATGGCCATTTTGATGATATTTATTCTGCCTACCCAATAGCATGGGAGATCTTTCCATCTTCTAAGATTCTCTTCAATTTCTTTTTTCAATGTTTTATAGTTTTTCTTGTAGAGGTTTTTTACCTCCTTGGTTAGGTTTATTCCCAAGTATTTTATTGTTTTGGGGGATATCGTGAGTGGAAATGTCTTCTGGATTTCTTTTTCAGTGGATTTATGTTTGGCGTACAGAAAACCTTCTGATTTTCTAAGATTGATTTTGTATCCAGACACTTTGCTGAATTTGTTGATCAGTTCTATGAGCCTTTTAGTTGTCTAGAGTCTCGAGTACCATATTGAAAAGGAGTGGTGACAGCGGACATCCTTGTCTTGTTCCTGTTTTTAAGGGGGACTCTCAGTTTTTCCCCATTCAACACAATGTTGGCTGTGGACCTATTGTATATTGCCTTTATGATGTTGAGGTATGTTCCTTCTATTCCAATTCTCTGCAGTGTTCTTATCATGAATGGGTGTTCAATTTTGTGAAATGCTTTTTCAGCATCTATTGAAATGATCTTGTGATTTTTGTCTTTAGTTCTGTTTATGTGGTGGATTACATGGATTGTTTTTCGTATGTTGAACCAGCCTTGCATCCCTGGGATGAACTCGACTTGGTCATGATGTATGATTTTTGTGATGTGGTTTTGAATGCACGTTGCTAGTATTTTGTGTAGAAGTTTTGCATCTAAGTTCGTAAACGATATAGGTCTGTAGTTTTCTTTTCTTGAGCTGTCTTTGTTTGGTTTTGGTATTAGTGTGATGTTGGCTTCATAGAAAGAATGTGTTTGGGAGAGTCCCATTTCTTTCTATTTCATGGAATAGATTGAGGAATATTGGGATTAATTCTTCTGTAAAGGTTTTATAAAATTCACCTGGGAAACCATCTGGACCTGGGCTTTTCTTTGATAGTAGGCTCTTTATTCAGTCTCCACATGTTTATGAGGTTTCTCTGGGTCTTCTTATAGTTGATTTCAAGTTTCATTCCATTATGGTCTGAAAAGACACAGGGGATTATGTCACATTTTTTGAACTTGCTAGTACTCACTTCGTGGCCTAGGATATGGTCTATTTTAGAGAAAGTTCCATGAGCAGCTGAAAAAAATGTGAATTCAGCTGTAGTTGGGTGGAATATTCTGTATGTGTCTACTAGGTCCATTTGGTTTATGGTGTTCCTTAGGTCTGAGGCATCTTTACTGATCTTTTGTCTTGAAGATCGATCTAGTGGTGTGAGAGGTGTGTTGAAGTCTCCCAATATTATTGTATTGGGATCTATGTGTGATGTAATGTTGCAAAGTTTCTTTTATGAAAGTGGTTGCACCTATGTTTGGGGCATAAATGTTGGCTATTGTTATATCCTCTTGCTGGATTGTTCCTTTTACCAGTAAGAAATGTCCTTCTTTGTCTCTTCTGATAAATTTAGGTTTGAAGTCTAATTTGTCTGATATCATAATTGCTACTCCTGCTTGTTTTTGAGTTCCAT
Organism: Glis glis; assembly: GCA_004027185.1. Taxonomy (NCBI): domain Eukaryota; kingdom Metazoa; phylum Chordata; class Mammalia; order Rodentia; family Gliridae; genus Glis; species Glis glis. The sequence continues at coordinate 12,106 of PVJS01052471.1, forward strand.
TAGCATGGATTACCTTGCTCCATCCCTTCACCTTTAGTTTGTGCTTATCTTTCTTGTAAGGTGTGTTTCTTGTAGGCAGCATATAGATAGATTGTGATTTGTAATCCATTTTGCCACCTTATGTCTTTTGATTGGGGAGTTGAGGCCATTTATATTCAGTGTGATTATTGAGAGATGGGTTTTCATTCCTAACATTTTGAGTTTTAATTTCTCTTTGAGGTAGTGTTTGTTCTTTGCCTAGTTGTTTATTTGATGGGAATCACTGTTTCTCTGGTTCTGGTGTTTCCTTATTATTTCTTCTTTGTAATTAATCTCTTTGAGCATTTTCTCTCGTGCTGGTTTGGAAAACATAAAGTCTTTCAGCTTCTGTTTGTCATGGAAGGTTTTTATTTCTCCATCAAATTTGATAGATATCTTTGCTGGGTAGACAAATCTTGGTTGGAGGTTGTTTTCTTTCAGAGTTTGGAATATGTCGCTCCAGTCCTTCCTGGCTTTCATGACTTGGTTTGGAAGTTCAGAAGTGATTCTTATTGGTTTGCCTCTGAATATTACTTGCTCTTTTGCTCTCTCTGCCTTTAAGATTCTCTCCTTGGCCTCTACATTAGTCAGCTTGATTATTATGTGGTGTGGTGAACCTCTTCTCTGATCCTGTCTATTGGGGGTTCTATATGTTTCCTGTACCTCTCTTTCTATGTTTGCAAAATTTTCTAATATTACTTCTCTGAATAGATTATTGATTCCTTTAGTTTCAGCTTCTAATCCCTCTTCTATGCCTATTATTCTTATGTTTGCTCTTTTAAGACTGGCTGAGATCTTCTCAATGTCCAATTCATGCTGTCGAATTGTTTTTTCTAATTTATATACGATGTGTTCATTTTTGGAGAGGTCATCTTCTAAGAGTGAGATTCTGTTTTCCATGTGGTCTAGTTTATTGCTGATGGTCTGTATTGATGCCTTCATTTCAATTATTGCATCCTTCACTTCCTTCAGAGCTTCTTTTTGATTCCTGCTTATTTGATCCTTCATTTCTATCAGGCTCTCTCTGAATTCTTTTCAGAAATCCTGTACCATTTCCTCTATTGAAGTTCTGAATTGTCCTTCTGGCAATCTTTGCACTTCTGAGTTGGCTGGTTCTGTTGTTGTGGGATTGTGGGGGCTCATTATTTCTTTGCTATTTTTCCTTTTCATGATTTCAGGTTTCTTATGTTTATACCTTTGTTGCTTTTGGTAGTTCTCTCTCTCTCTCTCCCTCTGTAGGTATCCTATGTCTATTCCCTCTCCCTTTATGTTTTCTTATCCTGGAGGTAGATATTTGCTACTAGGTGAGCCTTAAAGGTGAATATCCTTTCCTGAATGGTTATTCTCACTTGCTCGGTATAATGTCCATTTGCAGGCCCACTTCTTGGTCTCCTTCAGTGACTGGGACCCTTGCCTGGTGCCTCTCACTACCTGTGCAAGCGACCAGTGCCGCTATTGCCCTTCTCACTGCAAGCGTGGGTCTC
>PVJS01052472.1:0-13608 GCA_004027185.1 Glis glis
AGGAGAGGAGAGGAGAGGAGAGGAGAGGAGAGGAGAGGAATGTTTCAGGGAATTATACTTGCATGCTGATAACCACTTTTAATGGTTGAAAAGCATTTGAAATGATTATATCCTTTTTAGTGGGTACATACAAATGTAAGAATAAACACATGAATGTAAATAATAAACATGAAATCAGACTAGTGTTTATATTGGGGAAAGAGGAAAGTATATTCAAAGAGAGAAAAACAGAAATATTTGATTATGCTCATAATGTTTAATATTTTTGCACCAAGTGATAGATCAGTGCTCCTATCTTTGGCATTTCTGAAATATTTCATAATAAGAAATTTGAAAGAAAGCAAAACTCTTAAACTTGAAGCTAGAAAAGTGATTTTGTTTTTATGTGAAGCAGGAGAACCAGCTGTTTTCTGCCTCCATAAATAGAGTTGGAAATTTAGGTTAAATTCAAGGCTCCCTTTCCCAGCTTAATGAGGTTTTAAACATTACCATAGGTTTCAAAGAAGAGTTTACATGGCTCTTTCTGAACATCTTGACAATGGGACTGGATTCCTATCTTTCTTAAGCTTGGGTGGCCCTGGCTTACAGGATGCTTTATCACCTCCCTACTTCCCTCTGGCTCTCCAAGTATAATTGTAAGATAATAGTTTAAGATGAGGAAGCAAAGAGGGAGGAAAGAACATTTATGAGTACAAATATCAGAGATTAAAGCCCCCAAAGCATGCCAAATAGAAAACATCATAGAGAAATGGTTTCTTCTTTCCTTTTTGTCCTTTATGATTACAAATTTCTAAGCACATTAAGCATATTTTCAGTGTCTCTTCATTCAGTGTTTTTAACGAAGTATTTTATTTGTATATGGAGTTTTCTGGGAAAGGACCATAAAACTACCCTCAGATATTCAGCCAAATGGCAGTCAACTGGGAAGATCTCCATCTTTCACTTTCCAGCTCCATGTCCAACTCAGATGGTTGCAGGATGCTCATTATCTCTTCCCGAGACAAGACTGATAGAACTTAGATTATGCCTCTTACCTTCTGGTATTTCTGGACAAAGCACCCCTTCATAGACTCCATTTTCTAAGTGTAGAAAAAAAACAAGCATTTCTTCAATGCCATTTATCATTTGTTAGTGTTTAAATTTGTGTTTTGGTGTGATATGCCCAAAATGCTGCCTCTTTCATTAAATGTTTAGGAATCAATCAATCTGCATGTTTAGATGGGGTGAAATGTGGTTTATTTCTGTCCTCCTCAACATTTACTTACTAGGGCTGCTAGGGTACCTAACAGTTAACAGAAAAATAGAAATCATGAACCTACATCTTTACCCAGTGTGTTTTAGGTGAGTGGGCACTCCCTGGGGTGGGAAGGAGCCAGCCACTCAGGAGGGTTAAAGCAAGCGCTTGGTAGCAGGATAAGGGGTAACCTTGCTTTTCATTTTGAGCCTTTATATAAGCACAGTTCCTAGAAAATCACTTTTGCCAATTTTAACGAGGAAACAAAAAGTGCTCCATCACTGCTAGGAGTTTTGTCTCTTGTGTTCTCTGCTGTGCTCCTGGATCCTAGAACTCCTAGCACATAGTTGTTGTTCAAAACATATTTGCTGGTTTATAATTGTGTTTTTATGAATGAATTCTTCCTATAGACTCTGAAAGATTTCCTTATTTCTATAAATGTTGGGATTTTTATAGGTCTTTTTTTTTTATTCCCACCAGACACAAATAAAAGTAGTTTTGACATCTCAGTGATAAATGTTTGTACACTCAATGTTCAACCAAAAAGTTATGTGGTAAAATCATTTTTTAAATGTTGGTAGAATTTTGGAGAATACAGGATTGCTTTTCATATAGCTATTTCTACAGTAGTGCAAACTTTGCCTTTATTCTGTGAACTGTACACATACGTGCTCACATGCACACACACAGAGATACACACACACAATCTGCCAGGGAGGAAGATGGCATATAGCATAGACCTGGTCATATACAGAGCAATCTGAAATATGGCTGACTTCTTCCTTATGCTAAGTCCTCCTCAAATATATTAGCTGTTTATATATTTCTTGCTGATACTGTTCCATTTCAATATGCTTCTAGGTGGATGTAGCTTAATCTACTTTGTATATGTAGCACAGTTAGATGATAGAAATATTTGACTGGTTTTCCCTAATTTTCTTTTTCTAGCAGTAAGACTTCAGGTCTATGTGTAGCTCCATGTCTCTGTCTCCAGCAGGGTAACTGAAGGATGATACTCAAGTGTACACAAAGAAGAATCCAAGGGAAAAACCAGAGACACAACACGAGCCTGAGCCCCCACCTAACTAGGGAAGTGGCAGCAATGTGGATGGAACACTGGGAAATCTGTCACAAGTTTGTTGATCATATAGGAAGTTACTTAACTTGTGGGATTTCTTCATCTGCATGATAGGGGTTTGGAGATAAATGGCCTAAGGTTCTAGTAAACTCCAAAATTCTAGCCAGGCATGGTGGAACTCACCTGTAATCCCAGACTTGGGAAGCTGGGACAGGAGGATCGCAGGTTCGAGGCCAGCTTCGGCAATTTAGTCAGACTCTCAGCAACTTAGCAAGACCCAGCTTCAAAGCAAAAGAATAAAAAGGGCTGGGGGTGTAGCTCAGAGTAGAACACCCCTGGGTTTAATCCCTGTTAGCAAACAACAAAAACAAACAAACAAACAAACAAACAAAAACTCTTTAATTCTTTGTCCCTATTTCTTCTTTACTTAGTGGAAAGAATGTAGAAATTATAAAAAAAGTTGTGAAAAATTTTACAAAACCATTTTACCTTATTTTTTAAAATGAGCCCTTCTTTAGCTTCTTCTGTCAAGATTATTTTTAGGTTTAATAAAACTAAAACTTTAATTTCCATATTTTTAGAAATTCTTAGTTTTAGAATCCCAAGTCAGAAGCTTCTAAGAGCCTTTAGTTTGATATTTCCTTTTCTTATTTCTTCTTAAATCATGTTTACATAATGTATATATTCTATAGCCTATACTTTTTGAAATTAACATGTGTAATTGCTTAGAATTTTCAGCTTATTAACTGGTAAAAATGGCAGTATCATTCATTATGATCAATAAAATAAATATCTTCATTTTGGGGGAACAGTGTTCTCAAAGCAATCAACAATGAGGCATTTGTCAGGCTTAAAGCTTTGGTACAGTGAAATTGACTCATACCACACCACTCTGGACCAACCATGGCCTTTTCCCTGAGCGGAGGGAGCTGCCAGCCGATTTGGTGAAAGCACCTTAGAGGCTCAACTCCAGTCCCCAGCACGTCGACACTCTTCCTTATAAAAACAGAATGGACCGAGACAGAAATGCCTCTTTGAACAGGAATTAATTTGAAGTAAACTCCACATAATTACAAGTCAATCCATCTTCCACAGCCTCCTTTAAAATACTGAATAAACAATTGGTGGCTTCTGTAATGATTTACAGTCTAAAAACAAGCAGTAACTCTGCTTTCTATAATGTTCGTATCAGCCAGGGTTCTCCAGAACTAATAGGCCATGTGTGTGTGTGTGTGTGTGTGTGTGTGTGTGTGTGTGTGTGTGTGTGTGGAGAGAGAGAGAGAGAGAAAGAGAGAGAGGGGGGCAGGAGAGATAGAGAGAGAGAGAGAGAGAGAGAGAGAGAGAGAGAGAGGTTTATTTTAAGGAATTGGCTCATGCAATTGTTGGGATGGGCAAGTCAAAATCTGCCTGACAGACTGCAGGTTGGAGACCCAGGGAAGGTTTTATTTTGCATCTTCAGTCTGGAGACAGAATTCCCTTTCCCTTGAGAGACTTCAGTCTTTTTCTTTTAAGACTTTTAACTGACTGAGCAAGGCCCACACATACTATGGAGGGTCCTACCTTCACAGTGACATCTAAGCTGGTGGTTGGTCAAGTGTCTGGATACCGTGGCCTAGCCAAGTAGATGCATGAAATTAACCATCAAAATGCTCCAACTAAATATTATTCTTTGTTCATTTAATGAAGCATCTATTAGTGTGGCATGGAATCTATAAATGCTTTAAGAAATAGAGTGAATCTTTCTTCTTCATAAACTCCACTATATTTTGCTCTAATGAACTTTATAAATAATTTTAATTCTGATTTATTTCATTAACTCCCAAATAAGAATTTTGAAGGAGCACACGTCTTCTAAAATATTTTTTAATATGGAAATACTGGTTTACTTATGTTCTACATAGGGGAATTCCTAGGCGTACCCTTTCAACTGTAATTCTTGACCGACTGTTCAAAGGCAGAGAGAAAGAAGGGGTTTTACATTTGTGTATTGCTTGATATTAACACAACTAAATTAAAATGCAGGCAATTTAATGCATTGACAGAAGGTGACTCAGGATTCTATGGGAAGAGAGCAAAGGGGTAGCTGGCTTATGTAGGGTGTGTAGAGGTGTGAGAGAGAAGCCCAGGGACCTATGCAACTGAGCTGAGGTGCCACAGCATGGTGAGCGCTAGAGACGGCCCATAAGTTAGGTGGCCTAGACTCAGATTCCTGCTCTACTACTAACCGATTGTGTCAGCTGGAGAAAGTTAATGTATTTTTCTAGTACTCTGTATCCTTCACTACAAAAACACAGTTTTCCAAAGTTTTATAGAAGGATTAAATATAACACTACATGTAAAACACCTTGCACAAACATAGTGGCACATGATGATGGTGGAGGATTATCGGTATTAGGTAGAAAGTGAGGAAGGGACAAAAATGATCATGTAGTAAGTGCATTGATTTGCTTCTGCTCTCTAGATGGGGTTAGGTATAAGTGTGGAAAGGTATAATCCAAAATGGTAAATGAGGAAGAAAAAAGTGAGGAAGTGATTTTCTCAAAGATAACAACACCTTCATTTTAAGTTTTTCTGTGTTTAAAATGTATACCAATGAAAACATATGTCCCTTCTTTTTTTGTGATTGACTGATCTCGCTTAACATAATGTTCTCCAGATCCTTCCACTTTCTTGCAAATGCTGTTATTTTGCTCTTCTTTATTGCTGAGTAGAATTCCATTGTGTGTATTTCCCACAATTTTGTAATATGTTTTCATTAATATGTGCAACCTAAGGAGTAGTAGGGTCACACAAGGGACTCTGGTTGATAATGGAGAACCCTCAGCGGAACAAGGGAAGTGGTACAAGGGAAGGGGGAGGGCAAGAAGGAAGGGAATTAATGGAATCACTATCATAAACAATATGTACATGTGAAAATATACCAACATCATTCTTGGTACTTCATACGGGTGGGGGGAGGCAGGGGGGGCACTAAGAGCTGTGTGCATATATGTTAACATCAAATAGATTTATTGCAATGTAAGACACCAATGCACCAATAAAAGCACGTTAAAAAATAAATAAATAAATAAAATGTATACCAGAAAGGATGTTGTTTTGTAAGCAACTATTGTGTGAGATGTAACTTTAGGCAAAATACAATTGTTTACAACAATATATTCCAGGAGTCCTACATATCCCAGTAAGTATATCTCTTGTAAAGTCACCTGGGAAGTAGCACTGACATTCCAGAGATGCTCCTGGTACCCAAAATGTGTTTATGTCATCAATGTTTGTTTGAGTTGTATTGTGATGTTATAATGTCTTTTATGTTTCCTCAGTGTCAGGATATTATTTATTTTTCAATGTAATTCTAATTTTGGAAGCTATGAAACCAGTCAGAAACGAATACAACAAACAATATGGATTATATACATAAGTAAGATGGTTTTTATTTTCTGATAATTGTCAGCAGTTGTGATTTGGGGGTATAGCTAAAAAATGAACCAGCAAGGTAATTTTCAAGAAAGTTTTAAAAATATTTTATGATATAATAGCATCATTGAAGTTTGTGTTAATGTCAAAATGTAACAAGTTGGAAGACAAATATTGTTTTGTTTAAAAATATCAATTCCATTAATTTCTACCAAAACAAACATCCTTTTGTTCTCAATGTAAATATACAAGTTAAATAAAATTAATAGCTGGGCGTGGTGGCGCACACTTGTAATCCCAGTACTTGGGAGGCTGAGACCGGAGGATCCAGGTTCGAGGCCAACCTCAGCTACTTAGCGTGGCCCTCCGCAACTTAGTGAGACCCTGTTCCAAAATAAAGAATAAAAAATCGGGCTGGGGGTGTAGCTTGGAGGTAGAATGCCCCTGGGTTCAATCCCCAGTACCACCAAAAATAAATAAATAAATAAATAAAATTAATGATGGCAAAATGCTGTTGGCCATACCAGAACTCTAAATGAAATAGAAAAAAATTCTACCTATGCATGTGCTTTCCCTTCCCTCACACAAACTCACACTTTGTCCACATTGAAAGGACACAGTATAACCAGGCGTGGTGGCACATGCCTTTAATCCCAGTACTTGGGAGGCCTATACAGGAGGATTGCAGGTTCATGGCCAGCCTTAGCAATTTAGTGAGGCCCTCTACAACTTAGTGAGATTCTGTTTGAAAATAAATAAAATAGGGCTAGGGCTGTAGCTTGGAGGTAGAATGCCCATGGGTTCAATCCCTAGTAACACACACACACACACACACACACATAAAAATAAAAAATAAATAAATGAGAGAAAGAGAGAGAGAGTATTAAGTTAGGATGGACTAACTATTCTTACATGCACAGAGCATGGCAGCCTTTTGCTCAAGTCTCACATTCTGCAGACATGGTTAACGGGGCACCAGTTCTGTCCCAGAAGCCCAAAGACACCATCTGTCCCTTGCTCTGTACCTCTCAGAGTCGTCACGAGTAAGATGCTTAACTTCTCTGAGCTCCCATGTACCCATCTCTGACCTTGGCTAACAATATATATCCTAGTTCATTTAGAAGGTTATGGTAAGAATAAAATGCAATTACATATTTTAAAACTCTGAAAAATGTAAAATATCAAACATAGGCTAGATACTGTGATATAGAGTGAATGCATATCATAAACCCCTTTTTTTAAATTAAGCAGGTAAATTCCAATTTTTTCAATTTGTTTTTTTTTGCCATCAGGTGTGTAAAAAGTTACCTGTCTTAACTAGAACTAAAGAAATAAGCTCAAGTTTATGACCATACTTGTTTTGAATCTAGGAAAATGCAGAGTTCACATAATTAAACAAAATCTACAGGCTGAAATAAGGATCACTAATTAGTTATGCCAATGGTGACAGAAAGATTGTAATTCTCTAAAGTTTACATGTTCAAAGATCATTATCTATTTTACTCACAAACAGGGATTTTTTCCCACAATGCATGGTCATCACAGAGCAGTTAAATTGATGCTTAGCATATTTGTCAATGATAAACATTTTGCCTGGCTCCATAGATAGCATCATAATATTTGTTTCTATTTCTGGCTAGAAAACATGGACATAATAATTGCATTCAATAAGATTGGAATTTAATCCCACTATGGTATTTTTTTTCAAAATATTCATAAACATGATTTGCAGAAGTTATCAAAATAGTGAATTTTATAAATTGGTAATTTATTTTTAAATATCAAATTTATAGCCAGAAAGTTGGGTTTTGGTTAACTGTACTTACCTGTACTGAATTATAACAAATATAATCATAATAAATATTAGCATGTTTTAATCCCTTTATTTTTTCCTTCAAAATAGCATATTCTGAAAAATATCTATCACCTTGCCAGCAAAGGCACAATAACTCATTAATGAAAAATTTTGTGTAACTTGAATTTCTGTATTTGCATTTAAGGCAATAAAACTTTATTGAATAATAACTGAGACTATGAAACTCCACTAAATATTCTCATTATTAATGTAACTCAAATTTGAGGTAGAATAAAAGTGGTGAATTCTAAAATTATCCCAGGTGCTATAAACATTCACTATACATGCAGAACAAGGGACCTACAGACTTCTGCAAGCCCAAAGACAAGAAAATTTTGCTTTACAAAATTTGTGCTCTATTCCTTTATTCAACTAAAACCATTAGTATGGTAGCAAAACAAAGACCTTTTTTCTGTCTGGTGGTTTAATTGCATTTTTAATGTTTTGGAACCATATGGCATAATTTCCCTTTAAATTAAGATAAATTAGCAAATATATGAAAAATCTCTTTTCATGCTTTTTTTCCTCCAGAGCACAATATTTCATAGCAATCGAGTTCTTCTAATTGTAAAAAGTATATAATTGTCTTAAAAACAGTAAAAAATGATTTTGTACACAAAGTGGATTTTTTCTGAACCCATTAAAAAATAGCATTACCTTTTCCTCAGAACTAATAAGCAAATAAAAGTAGCTGAGACTACAATTACTGGATGTAAAGACTTTAATCTTAAAGAATTTGAAGACAGATATTTTCCCAAAAGCACAAGAATAGGCATATCCAAATGTTCTTTCCAGCAGAGAAGATGAAATAAAGCTACATTCTCTAAAGCTGAGCACACGAAAGGATGAGCTCAAGTCAAGGATGAATGCGTAGTTCAGAAAATAATATTCAAATCAGTGGTTTTCACTATTTTAAAAAATTTACTTCCATAAGTTAAATGTATTCACATCTTCTTATTTGTTTATTAAATGCTAAAAGACATCACATTAACATCACCACAAATATTTAGCCAAGAATGCCAGCTGTTGATTATAGACCTGTGATGGAAAACTTGGCATATTTCCAATCAGATGCCTCTACTGTATCCAAAACAGAGCAGTTAAAAATACTGTGCTTTTCTGCTGAAGGATCTTAAATGCCAAATGATATCTGAGATAATGCAACCTAGGTATTGATGCAAAATCATTAGACCAGGTGTTAACCCAAAATTTAAAGTCAAGGGCATCCTCTAATGATATGGTACCATTAAAAAGCAGAGAGTACTACAGTGGCCAAATACAAACTCAAGTGTTCTTACAACCAGAAGAAGGAGGATAGTTAACATTTTTGAGTACTTGCTCTGTCTGGTCGAAGTGATTTCCATAGATCAGCTCATTCAATCCTATGAAGCAGAAACTATTCCATCACCATTCTAGAGATGAAAAACACTATGGTACATTAGATGCCACATTATTTGTCCAAGGTCCCAAAGGCAGATTGACTCCGAACCCACACTGTAAATCACTGGGCCATGAAGTACTATCTCTCACACACATATTTGGATGTAGGTGATATAGACTCCAATCTGATAATCATAGCATCAGATTAGACATCTGCTTCTCAGGGAATGCCCCTCCAGCATGAAGTCAGCAAGTAGATGGCAGGACATTGATCACACCAAGCCTATTGTACTTTGCCTAAGCTTCTCTGTGTCTAGAGTTGGCATCTGTCATAGGATTACATTCAACTGTATAGAAATGTCTTCTTTTTTCAATAACAAAGCTCCCAAACTCCAAAGATGGCTCCAATATGTGCTTGTTTTTAAAAGGCATAGCACTTAAGTATTTAGGGACAAAGAGTCATTATGTCTGCAAGTTATTTTCAAAAAAGTCAGAAAAACCACACACACAAACACGTATATTACAGAAAGCAAATTTGACAAAATATTAATTTGAGGAATCTGAATGAAACTGGAAGACATCTTTTTGTACTAATTTTATATTGTCCTTAAGACTAAAATTATTTATTCAAACTAAGAAATTTTTAAACTAAAAAAATATTGAAAACGACTTGGAAGTTCAGACAATCAAAAAGACAAAGGACAACAACGAGAAAAACTGTTACTAAAGGTGCAGATACACCTGGATCGGTATGTCCAAGGTAAAACCTCATTCATTTTCCTCTGCTTGCAAGACACTATTTAACACCTCTTTCTGGAGCTCATATGAAGACTCATATCTTCTCTGAAATCTAGACTAGAAGAGAAATTAACACATAGATTAGGTTTTCTTTCTATCTAAGGCCTGTACCTCAGTTCCGGTTTTCTCTGTGGATTCTTTTTCTTTCTAGGTTATCTCCTTCCCACTGGACTGAGTGCCTTGGAAACTTTTCACAGGATAAATAAATCAGAATGCAATAGAATAGCCCCAATATCCACAAAAGAGATACAATAAATTCACATTTTTACATTGGGGCTATCAGCGATCTTCAACACATTAGGGTGAATTAGTGTATAATCAAAATTACCCTAGAGCAACCTTTAAATATCTCAGGAAGTAGAGGATCATTATTATTTCAGTAAGTAGGGGAGTTGTCTAGTAATTCTTATGCACAGTAAATTTTGACAGCTCCAGAGATGAACAAAGGGAACAAAGTAAAAATTTACATCCAAATATCTGAGCAATTGAATGATTCTGCTTTTAAAGATAACCAGCAAATCCTGAGCAGTATGTGGTGTGGGGAGCTGGGAGTAGTAAGAAGGAAATGTCAGTGATTCTGCTTGCTGTGGAGTCTGTTCTATTTGGTTTAATGGTAAGCCTCTAAAAACACAATACACAGAAGTAGATTTGTTTGTTGTCAGGATTAAACAAGAGTAGAGCAAATAAATTCTGCTTCTAGCCATCATGGAAGAACTCTATCACAGTAGGCCTCCTGCCATAAGGAACTATAAAACTGAACCAAATATATGAAATCGCTACCTTTAGACTTTGAACAAAAGGCAGCACCTGACTATGATCCCTGAAAGAAGGGCAAAAAGTGACATGAGCCCTGTAATTGTACCAGCTTTCTGCCTGGCACCACTTTCTAAATGGAGGCTCAGGAAGAAGCCCAAAGACAGCACAGCAAGCCTCTTGAGCTGAAACCGAGATTAGGACTGGGGCCACTGAGATGACAGGCATTGGGATGACCGGGTCTTGAGGGAAGTCAGTTGAGCAGAGAAGCTTCAGAAATCTGCAGAGGCTACCTGGAATAGTAAACTGTGTATATACAGGTCAAAACTACCTGAGGCAGGACAGGGCATAGCTACTAGAAAAAGGAGAAGAATGAAAGAACTGGGACTTGACGCCCAGAGCTAGACACAGCAGGAAAACATTGTGTACAACCTGGGTTGATCAATTTAGGCTCGGAAACTGTAAGTATGAAAAGGATGCATCTATGTAGTAAAAATGTCTGCAGGAGTCTAGTCATATTTTGACATGCATCTAGGGTCTCCGGATGCAATATAATTATCTGGTCACTCCAGATGTCTGTAGTAGAAGGATGGAGCTGACCACAAGTTCACATTTTCAGGCAGCAGTTAGAAATGTGAATAAATTCTGTTGACCTAACGGCCTCCAGACTCTATTTGAAAAGCTCTCTCAGTGTTGCTTCCATCACAATTTTTCCTTTTATTTATACACCTGCCAAAGTGAAAGGACCTTTTTAAACACTGCAAATGCCATAGAAACTCCACAAAGGCCATAACTCAGAAGTAAGGACAATCTAGTCCTAGAGAAAAGTTTACTCTTTACTTATCTTAACAAGTCTTGGAAGAATCAAGTTTGCCTGTGAGTTAATTAACTGCCTAATGGAATGAAAATCAACACTCTATTAAGGACGATCATAAAATCATATCAACGGTGAAGTATCTATAATGGCCAGTGTAAAATAAAAAATTACTAGACATGCAAATGAAGGAGCCTAGAGAATTTCACCCCAAAACATGACACCCTGGTATACTAAATAGTTATTATTTTAAATGATAAGCCCTTCAAGGTCAGCAGATATTGAACCTATCAAAGAGGAAAATAATTGCCTTTGATCCATTTTTTGAGCTTTCATTAGCTGAACTCATATCATAGGAAGGAAGATTAAGGAATGTCACATACCGGGACAGACTTTGTCACAAGTTATTGTATGTCCCTTGGGCCATTCATTCTTCTAGAGATAGCAACTATTGTCTATCCTCTTGGTCTATTCATTCCCCTAATAATCATCTACTACCTCTCAAAACTCACCTAAATTCCCCCATCCCCTCTTCCTTAGGAAGGAAGGCAGATAAGCATATGAACCACACTGGGCTACTGGGTACTTATCTTTCTGTGATGCCCCAGTGTACATGAAAGAAATTTGTTTACTTTTCTGTATATTATAAATTCATTCTAGAGAAACTTTGGAGGAGCATGGGAAGTTTTCCCTTATTTCTACAAATGTGACCCATAACCAGAATAACAATAAAATTGGACCCAGATATGGCACACATGATAAAATTAATAGACCATGTCTTTAAAAGCTCTATTATAATAATATTCAAGGATTTAAAGGAAGCTAAAAAAGGGAAAATAGGAAATCTCAACAGAGAATCAGAAACTATAAAAAGGAAACTATAAAAAGGAAATAATATATCAAAATATAAAAGGAAATAACAAAAAATATAATATCAAAATTTGAAACTCACCAAATGAGCTTATTAGCAGATCAGATACTGCAGAAGAAACTATCAGTAAACTTGAAGATGGAACAATAGAAATGATCCAAACTGAAGCAAAGGAAGAAAAAAATAACAGCTAAAAAATAATAATGGGATTTCCATGATTTATGGTACATTTTTAAGCAGATCCCAGAAACTCAACAAAGCCTAAGAAAGATAAACACCAACACCATTGCAGGGTGAATTAGGGTTCAACTGGGTAAGGAGAACTACTGTAAGTGATATACCATAAGGGATTTATTTTGGGGATTTGATTCTTGGCAATTGTGGAAGCAGGTTAAACAGTCAGTAGAGGCTATGTACTGCCTCTGTGCTGTCATTAGACCTGAAGTCAGCAAGGAAATGTAGACAGGAAGTGAGGAGATCCATGCTGGACCTTGAAGGAGCCTGTGGGGAAAAAAATGAACTCTTCAAGAAAAACTAGAACCCATCTGAACAAATAGGAACATTTATTTGTCTCCCTCCCTCCCATTTGGTGATATAAATAAATTGGAAGTTAATGTGGCACCCTTCCCCGTGAAGTTGTACCTGACCTGGCCTGGCCTGGATTCAAATGATCTAAAAGAATATTCTGCAAGCCTAGTTATTTCTCTCCTGTACTAACTAGGTGAGTCAGCTGATCAGTAAAGATATGCATGAGCCTCAACAATGCCTGGACCCAGGCCAGCCAGTGTTAAAACTGGCCCGGCCTTTCCTTCCACCTTCCCAATCTTACACGAATTTCTGTTGAGGCCATCATATACTGGAATGATATAGTGAAATGAAATTCTGAGAAACATTCCAATTTAGCTAAAAGAAAAGTTACTACAGCCAACCCCTTTATAACTTGGCACCCCCATATACATCTTCTAACCATATTTAACATCTAAATAAAAGCAACAGTAAAATCAATTTTCTGTATTGCAGGATATAAGTATCCAGTATACAACTAAAAACATGCTAAAATCTTCCCAAAAGAGGATAGGGAATCCCTTTATTCAACTTTGGTTAATGTTTATTTTTCCTTTAGCTAATCTCACTCTCTCTTTGCTAAGCTGTAACTTAAATATTAAAATATAAGACGAGTTCCTATGTTTTATGTTAAGAAGATGGGCACGTAAAAAGTTAGTTGGTTAATAAATACACAAATATAATCATATAGAAACAAAGAAAAATGCTCAAATATTACAGTGTTCATTTCTGAACCTGGTCATGTGATTTCAGCTAATATTTGTAACTTCATTCTTCCAATAGCCACTCATTTCCTTTGTTTTCTTTTCTCCTCTTCCTCCTCCTCCTCCTCCTCCTCCTCTTCCTC
>PVJS01052473.1:0-13605 GCA_004027185.1 Glis glis
CCGCGGGCTTTCTCCCATTGGCGGAAGGCGACGGCGGGGGGGCTCGCTCGTGATTGGTCGGTGGCGCGGAGGCCGCGGACCTGGCACCTTATTGGTCGCGCCGGCTCCGGCCTGGGGGGTGATGAAGGAATGGGAAGCTGTGGGGATGCGCTCGTCTCGGGCTCGGGCGGCGGGTGGGTGACCCCCTATGGCGCAGGCGTGAGGAGGAGGCTGGGAGCGAGCCTGGAGGCCTTAAGAGGGACGTGAGGGTGGTGGCCTGGCAGGCACTGTGTGGGTAGCTTGGGGTCTTGGCACAGAATAGGGGGCATTCCTAATTCCAGAAGTGCTTTCTCTGCTACGTGCATGCCCAGGATGTGGGCGTGCAAGCCCCTGGGGCCCCAGGCGTGGAAACACCGAAACTCAAGTGACCGGCACAGCGGAATCCAGGGATGCTAGATTTGGAGTGTGACCCAATTTGGGAGTGACCCTGAAGTCCGTGGTCCGAGTGTATTGTATGGGAAGAGAGGGCATCGGGGTCTGAACAATAGAATCAGAATCAGGGATTTCCCAGAGAGCGCTAGCTTTGAAACACCGAGGTTTTGGTGGAGCTGTGGAGTCCAGTTACTGGGTCAGTTACTGTTGCGAGTAGGTAAACGGAAAGAGGGATCCTATAGGAGAGGGGGCCCGGTCTTGGCAACTGAATTCCCAGCCTAGGAGGCACAGTATTATCAGATCTATAAGCGAGGTAGTCCGATATAGAAAGCATTTGGGAGGATATTTTTCAGACTTGGGAAGTATATTAACAGAGCAGTAAATATATTGGCCTCCAGACTATGCCTTTAGTCATGTGATGTTTTATATGAAATTTTCCTGCTCTGGGAACGGTACAGGTCAGGACCGAGTTTCCAGTTAACATTTCTAGTAAATGTTAGGTACTTGGCAGTTATTTGTTGAATGGATGTTGCTAGGTTCCCCTTTTAGAGGAAGAGAACTAACCAGAGATTGTGGATCTTGGCTCATTTATTTCCTTTTATATGTGCCTTAAAAATACACCCATCTCCATATGCACCTTTAATTTTTTCTAAATAAGCAGTTCCAAATGAAAATAAAGCAGTGCATATCTTCTTGCATCTTACCTTAAGTAACAGTACTTGTCAACAGTTTCTTGTTAATATTTCAAAACATTTGTTCTAATCCAGAGTTGTTAAAATTGGCTTGCTGGGGGCGGGTCCTTCCTTCCTTCCTTCCTTCCTTCCTTCCTTCCTTCCTTCCTACCTTCCTACCTTCCTACCTTCCTACCTTCCTACCTTCCTACCCTCCTACCCTCCTACCCACCCAGGGTTCAAAGATACCGAGCTACTGAGGATCTATGAATCAAACTCAGGAATAAGATCATAGTTAATTACCTTTTATTGAGTGCTTACATTATACCAACTAGAGTTAAAATGAAATATGTACAGTAAGAGTTATTACTCTTACCATCCTTATTTTATATATGAGGAAACTCAGTTAAGTAATTTGCTTGAGCTGGATGCAATATGCCTTTTGTCCCAGCTGCTGGGAGGCTGAGGCAGGAAGATCATTTGAGCCGAGGAGTTTGAGACCAGTCTGGGCAACATAGTGAGACCCAATCTCCAAAAAAGAAAGTAATAAAACAGCCAGTAAGTGTCAGAACCAAGAGTCATACACAGGTCTGTAACTCTTAATTCCTATACAGTTTATGGAGCCTTTTTTTTTTTTCAGTACTGGGGATTGAACCTAGGGGTGTTCTACCTCTGAGCTATACCCCCACCCTATTTTTATTTTTTGGTTTGAAACAAGGTCTCGCTAAATTGCTGAGGGCCTTGCTAAGTTGCTGAGGCTGACCTTGAACCTGTAGTCCTCCTGTCTCAGCCTCCCAAGTATCTCAGCCTCCCATGCCTGGGATTACAGGCATATACAACCACACCTGACTTGGAGCCCTTATTTGTAAACACTGTCTTATCTTGACACCTTGGAATATTATGGGAAAATAAAAATCCTTGTATCTTAGCTTGGGGAGTGATCTTTAGTTATTTGAGGCTTGTTCTTTGTTCTGATGCCCTAAAGAGCAAGATGACCTTGACAAAGTCATTTTAGCTTTCCAAGGACAGAGCCAAATCTATATCCCAAATCATTGGATTCCCAGACAGGTGCTCATTCCTTTGGATAGCATTGCTTCTCCTGTGGAACATTGACTTGATGGTAGAGATGACTTTTAAGTGGCAACCTTATTCATAGGAGGAAGAATGGTAAGAGGACATAAAGGTCACAAATGACCTTCTTAAAGGTTTATTTCAGCCTCAGGCATGCAGCTGAGGAGGAACATTCCTTAGCCAGCAAGTTGTTTTCCATTCTGTTTCTTGTTCTCAGAGGAAACTGGTTGTGAGTTATCTGATGTCTTACAGTGTCTCGATTTTCATTTTGTTTATTCAATTTTTCATGCATGCACTGTGACAAGTTAGGAAGGTTACAGGTGTGTGTGTGTGTGTGTGTGTGTGTGTGTGTGTGTATGTGGTACTGGGGATTGAACTCAAGGGCATTCTACCTCTGAGCTTTACCCCCAGCCCTGTTTTATTTTTTATTTTGAAACAGGGTCTCTCTAGGTTGCAAAGGGCATTGCTAAGCTGTTGCGGCTGGTGGTGAACCTGCGATCCACCTGTCTCAGCCTCCCAAGTACTGAGATTATGAGCATGTGCCACCATGCCCAGCTGTTACAGGTGATTTTAGTATTTTCTTGCAGAGAGTTAAAGTATCTAACATAATTTAAATAGCTTAATTGCAGGAGAAAATGGATTTCAAAAACTTCAACCACAGACTTCTTTTGTGAAGGGATCAGTATACTTGCTGATTTTGGTCAAACCCAGGAAAGAATTCTGTCTCTGCAATGCATTTACCCTCTGTGGTGTGTGTTGGGGCAGGTTCTGAACCTGAACCTGAGTCTTAGTTTCTTCCTTTGTAATATAGTGTAATAATACCTACCTTTCTCATGGTAATCATGAGAAGTTGATACAATAGCATACGTTTGGTGCCTGTCACTAAGTGGACCTTAATAATTGAGAAACACATCCTTTTTTTTTTTTTTTTGGAACTGCATAAAATCTACCCTGACAGCCAGTTAGAGCTTCCCTGAGGAGGAGAACTGTTGTAATTATCTGCTCTGTTCTGTACAGTAAGATTTCCATATAGGGGAACAACCACTGATATGAAAGAAGTAACCTAATTTAGTTGTGCTGTTGTGGCATTGGAACTGATTTTCATTGGGCCAGTGTGAGGTCAGCCTTAAACTTTTTTTTTCCCCCGTGGTACTGGGGATGGAACCCAGGGGCATTCTAACTCTGATCTATACCCCCAGTCCTATTTTATTCTTTTTTTTTTATTTTGAAAAAGGCTCTCACTAAGTTGTGGAGGGCCTCACTAAGTTGCTAAGGCTGGCTGGGAACCTGCGATTCTCCTGTCTCAGCCTCCCAAATACTGGGATTACAAATGTGCGCCACCATGCCTGGCTCATTCTTAAACTTTTGAATTCATAAGTAGTAGGATCATTTGTTTTAGTGAAAAGTTGTTCCAGGATCACCTCTGTTTATCCCCAGGTGCTGAGTGATAATGGTTCTAATGAAATGAAAACTTTTTCATATTTGCCAAAGCAGTGATTCTTTTTTTTTTTTTTTTTTTGGCGGTACCAGGGATTGAACCCAGGGGTGTTCTACCTCCGAGCTATGCCCCCAGCCCTATTTTTTATCCTTTATTTTGAAACTGGGTCTCATGAAGTTGCAGAGGGCTTCACTAAGTGGCTGAGGCTGGCCGCGAACCCGGATCCTCTGGTCTCCGCCTCCCAAGTACCGGGATTATAAGTGTGCACCACCACGCCCGGCTTCTTTTTTTAAATTTTTAAAAATTAATTTTTTTGAAACAGGGCCTCACTAAGTTGCAATGATTATTAAAGTCAGACATCAGACAACCAGTGTTATTTAATTGTTCTGTCCAAGAGAGATTTGCATTATAGTAATTTTTAGTTTTTCTAATTGTAGAAATTAATTGTTGAAGTAGGAGTGTTGGTTTGATTTCTGGTCTTTTTTTTTTTAATGATACTGGGGATTGAACCCAGGGGTGTTCTACCTCTGAGCTACACACCCAGACCTTTTTAATTTATTTTATTTTGAAACAGGGTCTTGCTAAGTTGCTGAGGGTCTTACTAAGTTGTTGAGACTGGTCTCAAACTTGGAATCCTCCCGTCTCAGCCTCTCAAGTACTGGGATTACAGGTGTGGCCCACCATTCCTCGTCTGGGTTTTCTTTAAAGTAAGCTGAAAGACAATATTGTGGGATGGTTCAGGAAAAAAAAAAAAACCTCTCTGCCTGCAGAAATTTTTGCCAGATTGCAATATTTATTGCATCCTCCCCATACTTCACATTTTATCAGTGATGTACCTGATAATAATGAAACAACACCTGAACTCATTTCCATAATGGAGGTTGTATTTTCCAATCTACAAATTACTTCTAAATCCAGTGTACCTTTATACAGTGAGAACTTTGTAATGGATAACCTTCAAGTGCAGTTTAGAGAGATGGACTAGAGTTCATCTTTGCATTTGAATGTTTCTAGAATAGGTTTAAATTAAAGGTTCAAATCTATATGTCTAAGGTATAAAAGGTGTCCTATTTAAATGAGTGCTTTCCATTTAAAGCTGACAATATATTTTTATAAATAGGATTCAAGGGTTGCTCTATTCTTAAATACATTCATGGGTATGAACCATAAATAGTGATCTTGAGCAGCAAGAGAAGGAATGGGATGACTCATGGAACAAGATATTAGAGTATAGGATATTTTGTATCATGTCATTGGCCTAAATCTATAAATTACTGAAGGTTTTCACAATACCTGATTACTGTTATCTCTATCCTCAGAAGCTACAAATTGTCCAATAATCTATATGAAGTGAGATTCTTTTCCCAGTGTTAAGAAAACATCCCCACAATGCCGGCAAGATCTGTCCATTTTAAAAGAGAAAATAGAAAGGACTGATAAAGTATATACCATCTGCACAGTTGAACATTTTGGTCATTTTTAACTGTCTTAAAAATATTACTGTATCCTGAAGCATAGAATTTGCTCCTTATCAAATGACACAGTTTAGGAAGCAGAGCATGCTTGGTTAGCAATAATTTGGGAGGCAGAGGATTGTTATTTCTGGTGGTATTTAATGTCATTTTCAGTACTAAATTAAAAAGGAAAACTCCATGTGTGTGAAACTAACCATTTTGGAAAATTGTCAGAATAGAGTTGCCTGTAGTCTTTTCATTCCACTAAAATTTGAAACAGAATAATGGTGAATATGAAATGCATTTCTTTATTACAGAATTATTATTCAGAGCCTTTGTGCTCATGTGCCTTATGACCCTTCAAGAAGAAGGATACATTATGCAGCAGTACTCAGAGTTACTTGGCCTTGGGATCCTGTTTGTGGGAACACCTAATAAACATTTCATGGTATGACTGGTGTGTAGTAGAGCCCAATTGAGCAGTTCTGATATAGTCTATGAATAAAAAATGAATTGTTTTGTGTAGGATAGCTTGGCCAATAGTGGGAAAGGACTTTTCGGGGAACAAGATAGGTCTCAAAAGTGACATAGAATCTTAGGGATGAATGTGATTTCAAAGGTCATCTAATCCAGTTTGTAGTAATCATAATAATAATAGCAGCTCCCATTTTTTGAGCACTTAAAATTTGTCAGGCACATTGTTGTTATTCTACATGTGTTTTTAATCATTTGGTCTTAGTGATTTTTTTTAAGTTAATATTTCCCATTCTTATACTTTTCAGCATTTCCACTACTATATTTTCTAGTAACTCGATTACTATAGAATCCTGTGTAACCAAAATGACCTTCTAATAGGGTAATTCTAATTGAGCTAGTCCCATGCTTGAAACTCTCCAGTGCCTTAGCATTGTGCCAGAATACAGTTTTAGTTCCTTAGCCTTGTCCAACTTTGTTTACCTTTCTAACTTTATTCCTAGGTTTTTGCCTCTGGATTGCCGACATAACAAACTACAGCTCTTCCAGGAGTTTAATGTTTTCTGTCAGCTCTAGGCCTTTATACATGCAGTTTGCTTTGTCTGTCTTAGTAGGCTCCTGTTCTTAGGATTTTAAATCTACTAAGAAGCCTCCTCCAACCAGCCTGAAATTTAGGTAGGCCCTGGGTAAGGTCCTCTACTTCTATCCTCCTCTAGCATTGTACATTTGCCTGTGTCACTGGGTCATAACCCTTTTTTTTTTTTCTTGGTGGTACTGAGGATCAAACCTAGGGGTGTTCTGCCTCTGTGCTACACCCCAGCTCTATTTTATTTTATTATTTAATTTTTTGGTACTGGGGATTGAAGCCAGTAGCATTCTACCTCCATGCTACATTCTCTGATTTTCTCATTTTGATACAGGGTCTCACTAGGTTGCTGAGAGTCTCGCTAAGTTGCCAAGGCTGGCTTTGAACCTGCGATTCTCCTGTCTCAGCCTCCCAAGTACTGGGATTACAAGCATGAACCACTATGCCTATTTTTTGAAACAGGGACTCACTGAGTCGCGGAGGGTCTTGCTAAGTTGCTGAGGCTTGCTGTGAAATTGCGATCCTCCTGTCTCAGCCTCCCAAGTACCAGGATTACAGGTGTTTATCACCATGCCCAGCCTGTCAACTTTTTTTTGTGTGTGTGGTGCTGGGGGATTGAACCCAGGGGCATTCTATCTCTGAGCTACATTCCCAGCCCTATTTTATTTTTTATTTTGAAACAGGGTCTCACTAAGTTGCAGAGGGCCTCACTAAGTTGCTGAGGCTGGCTTCAAACCAGCAATCTCCCTGTCTTAGCCTCCCAAGTGCTTGGATTACAAGCGTGTGCCCGCCTTGCCCAGCTATTTTTTATTTTGAAACAGGGTCTCCCTATGTTGCTGAGGACCTCACTAAGTTGCTAAGGCTGGCCTTGAACCTGTGATCCTCTTGTCTCAGCCTCCCAAGTACTAGGATTATAGGCATATGCCATTATGCTGGCCGAATTACTTATAATTAAAACAAAATTGAACCAAAATTTAAAATGGAAAGACTTGACATCAAATAATTAAAGAATCTGAAGCTTTTATTGCAGTTGATGAGTGTTTCTTCATGCTCCATTTCGTCAGATCTGATGGTGCTTGCCCCTTTAGATAGGACATTTACTTTCCAATTTTCTTCATTCCTGCTAGTCCCTGTTTCATTGATGTGGTTTCTGTCTAAGTTTGGGTGGTTTCTCTATTTGAGCCCAAAGTACTAGAGATGTATGTGGATGTAAGTAAGAGCCAGTTGCTGCCTTCAAGAAGACCTTCTCTGGTGATAAGAGACATGTTAGAAGGTAATTATATTATGTGTAAGTGCTCTAGCAAAGGGTGATTTAGATATTAATTGAGCACCAGTCACATTCCAGATAATATGCTGAGTGCTTTCACTTATCTCAGCACTCCTCTGAATTGGTGTTACTTTCCATTTTGAGTCCAGGAATGTTTCAAGTAACTTGGCCGAGCTCATATAGCTAGTAAGTAAGTAGCTATGATTCAAAACTCAGTCTTCTGTCCTAAAGCATCAGTTCTCACCCTACTTCCTTTGAGAGCATAGAAGCTTGAACCATATAACCAGATTCATTGGTTTTGTTCCATGGTCCTCTGAGTGTTTTTTTTTTTAAATAGATTTTTTTTTTTTTTTTGCAGTAGCGGGGATTGAACCCAGGGACATTCTACCTCCGAGCTACACCCCTGGCCCTATTTTTTTTTATACTTTATTTTGAAACCGGGTCTCACAAAGTTGTGGAGGGCCTCACTAAGTAGCTGAGGCTGGCCGTGAACCGGATCCTCTGGTCTCAGCCTCCCAAGTACTGGGATTGCAAGCGTGTGCCACCACGCCCGGCTCCTCTGAGTGTTTTTTAGGGTGTGAAGATGCAGTTGTTTGGTGTAGAGGCTGCTGAGATCCAGGGCCAGCTAAGAATGAGAGTTGGAGTCACATCCCATGAGGCTCTTAGTCCACAGTAATGACAGGCTAGAGAAGAGAAAGCTATAGTCAGGCTGCCAAATGGAAATTCAAGGATAATTTGAGTTCTCTTCCCACTGTGGCTTGGATTCTACTAAGGTGACTGTTGATGAAAAATAGGAGTTGAAGTGGTTTTTTTTTGCAAACTGCCAAGAACTAATAAAAACTATGCCTAAGACCTTCACAGTGTCAAGGGACATGATTGGTTTAATCTCGTACATCAAAAACAGTTGAAGGGCAGATTTGTGGAACAATAACCAGACCTTGCCTGGGATTGGTGGTGAAAGGCAAGGATTTCCGGCATAAAAACTGGAGAAGATTTTTAGTAGCAGCTGGGAGTCCTCCCACACTGCCCTTTATAGCCGAAGAATTGCTTGCTGTGAGACTGCAGGTTATACTGGGGATAGAAGAGACATTTCCTTAAAGTAGCTTTAGGGCCTTAATTCGGTCTTGTCCCTCTCTGCACCTTAGCCCCTCTGTAAAACAAGGAAGCAGGATTGAATGACGTTTAGCACTTTATATTTTTTCAGTGCTTATTCAAGCACAGTAGTATAGTCTACTTTACATATCTTAATCTTTCAGTGACTCCATAATGTAGATGGTGATATCTGTATATTAGAGATGAGCAAAGTTAGGCTCAGGCTTAGCCCAGTGTCATAGTTTAATAAGTAGAGTAGCCAGATTTGAAACTAGCTCTGCCTAACTCCCAAGTGCTTAGTTGTTTTGCTATACTGACAGAAATTAATAGTGAAGTTGTGAACATGTCCTCCCTATTCTGCTTCTCACCCCACAAGTGAGCTTTGCTTCCTTGCAACTGACTTGGTCCTCAACTTTGTGGGCTTAAGAGAGGTTCTAGCCTGTATTTTCTCTGTAAACTGGGACAATCTTTAGATCAGAATCTGTGATCTAAACTTTTTTTTTTTTTTGGTGGCACTGGGGATTGAACCCAGGGGCATTCTGAAATATACCCCCAGTCTGATTTTATTTCCTGTTCGGAAACGGTCTCACTAAGTTGCAGAGAGCCTTGCTAAGTTGCTGAGGCTGGTTTGAACCTGCAATCCTCCTGTCTCAGCCTCCCAAGTACTGGGATTACAAGCGTGTACCACCACGCCCATCTCTGTGATCTAAACTTTTGAGAAAAGTGTTATACCTCTAACTGTGGCTTCAGGAACCGTCCCATAATATAGTCTGTTAGCATAACCAAACTCTTCTTTGATTGTCACAGTGAAATTGTTAATGATTTAGTTGTTGTTTCAAGTCCTTATAAATTATAAATGTGGTTTGTTAGTGGTTAAGTGTTCCTAATAATTGAGTAATAAAATTTGTATCAGTTTATAGGGTACTTTTTTGTCAAATGCTTAGCTAGGTCTCTCATGGGCATATGAAACTTAACATTAGTCAGATTTCTATTTTATTGTGTGTATATGTATGTAATTCTGAGGATTGAACCCAGGGGCACTGTACCACCAAGCTACACATCTGGTCCTTTTTATTTTTATTTTTAAAATTTTTTGCCGAGTGTGGTGGCACACGCCTGTAATTCCTGTGTTTGGGAGGCTGAGACAGGAGGATCACAGGTTCAAGGACAGCTTCAACAAGTAGAGAGACTCGCATCAACCTAGCAAGATCCTGCTTCCAAATAAGAAATAAAATCAGGCTGGGGGTGTAGCTCAAAGGTAGAATGGCTCTGGGTTCAATCCCCAGTACCACACACACACAAAAATTATATTTTGTTATTGAGGATTGATCCCAGGAGCATCCTACTTCCAAGCTAAACCCCCAGCCCTATGTTATTTTTATTTTCAAACAGGGTCTCGCCGGCTTTATTTTTGATTTTTAAACAGGGTCTCCATCTGAGCAGGTCATGATGGCACATGCCAGTAATCCCAGTACTTGGGAGGCTGAGACAGGAGGATCACAGGTTTGAGACCAGCCTCAGCAACTTAGTAAGACTCTCAGCAACTGAGCAAGACCCTGTTGCAAAACAAAAAGGGCTGAAGGTATAGCTTGGAGATACAACACCCCTGGTTCAATCCCTAGTAACCCCCCCCCCCCACACACAAAGAAACAGGGTCTCACTAAGTTATTGCACAATGGGCTTGAACCAGCCTCAGACCTGCGATCTTGCTGTATCTCTCTTCTGACTACTGGAATTATAGGCATGTGCCACCACGCCTGGCAGGTTTCTAGTTTTTAAGTTACTGAAGTTGGGTAATGGTTAATGCTATCTGTACATATATATGGCACCTAAGAATGTCCTTGGATGTGCCCTGAGGTGCTCCATGTCTTGGTACGGTGGTGTAGTGGAAAGAATACCACTCTGGGTGGGGGCCTGAGTCTTCATCTAGATGCACCGCTAGGAACCAGTTAACTTCTCTGAGCTTTATCTTTCTCTGTAAAAGGGAATTATAGTGAGAATAAGAGGAGTGAAGTCTAATGTACTTAGCACAAAACTTGACAATAGTTGGTATTCAGAAATTACTTCATTACATGTGGGGAAATGAATGTAATGTGTATAGAGAAGTTAATATAGCTAATATAGTAAAATAATAGAACAGACCACCTTGCTTTTATTTCAGGAGTCTTCCTAATCTCTGCACATGTCAAGGACAAGTTCTTATGTAACGCCAAACAAAGAATTTCTAGCAAAGATCTCATCTACTTGGCAAAACAACTGTAACTTAGTCCTAGGATACTTAGCTTTTTTTTTTCTTTCTCCCCCCTATGGTACTGCGGATTGAACACAGGGGCATTCTACCTCTGAGCTACACCCCCCAATCCTATTTTATTTTATTTTTTATTTTGAGACAAAGTCTCACTAAGCTGCTGAGGCTGGCCTCTAACCTGTGATCCTCCTGTCTCTGTCTAACAAGTACTAGGATTACAGATGTACGCCACCATGCCCAGCTGATACTTAGCATTTTGTTGTTCTTGGTACTGGGTATTGAACCCAGAGGGCATTCTACCTCCAAGTTACACCCCCAGCCCTTTTTTATTTTGAAACAGGGTCTTGCTAAGTTGCTGAGAGTCTCACCAAGTTACCGAGGCTGGCCTCAAACTTGTGATCTTCTGTCACAGCCACCCAAGTAATGGTATTATAGGCGTTCTCCATCATACCCAGTTAGTTTTGATAGGAGGAAGCAGATCTAAGGAGATTGCTAAATGCTTCAGGAAATTGTAAGATGTTTTTATTTGAATATTATTATTACCATATTGGGAGCTTCCTCTTAAAACCTAAGCAGTAGTGCCCCAAATCTATAAGCAAATCTGTGACAACCACTGGTAAAGTTTAGTACCCCAGAATATCTTCAAAAACATTAAGTCAAGCCGGGCGTGGTGGTGCATGCTTGTAATCCCAGTACTTTGGGAGGCGGAGACTGGAGGATCCGGGTTCGCGGCCAGCCTCAGCGCGCGCGCTCGCTCTCTCTCTCTCTCTCTCTCCCTGTCTCTCTCTCTCTCTCTACTTAGTGAGGCCCTCCGCAACTTCGTGAGACCCGGTTTCAAAATAAAGTATAAAAAATAGGGCCGGGGGCGTAGCGCGGAGGTAGAACGCCCCTGCGTTCAATCCCCGGTACCGCAAAAAAAAAAACAAAAAACAGAAAACAAAAAAAAAAAACATTAAGTCAGCCATGCACAATGGCACATGCCTATAATCCCAGTACTTAGGAAGCTGAGGCAGGAGGATGGTACATTGGAGGCCAGCCTCAGCAATTTAGCAAGACTCTCACAGCAACTTGGAAAGACCCTGTTCCAAAATAAAAAATAAAAAGGACTGGGGTTGGAGCTCAGAGGTAGAATGTTCAATCCCCAGTACCAAAAAACCCAAAACAAAACAACAAAATCATGCGTCAAGTAAAAATACTCCTGATAATCTCTTCTGAAAGCAGCTCTGCTGCTTATTCTTGAAAATGTGGTAGAAAAAGTTTGTCCTCTATGATATCAAAACTTTGTAACATTAAAAACTAATCAACATTTTGTGACTGCCTTAAATAAATTAGTTAATCCATCAAATTATAATGTGCATTTTTGGGGGGGTGGTACTAGGGATTGAACCGAGGAGTGTTCTAACTCTGAGCTACACCCCCTGCCCTATTTTATTTTTTTCTGTTGAAAGAGGGTCTCACTAAGTTACTGAGGGCCTCGCTAAGTTGTTGAGGCTGGCTGCAAACCTGCGATGCGATCCTCCTGTCTCAGCCTCCTAAATTACTGGGATTATAGGCATGCACCACCATGCCCAGCTATATAATATACTTTGAGTAGTGTGTTCACTGATGTTTTGTCTTCTTTGCCAATGCCCCTCCACCATTATCAGTATATTTCTCTCTTGGGTTCCCAGTAGACTTTTTTGAAATGCCACTATTCCTGCCACCAACTTCATATATTACCTCCATGATGTCTTATGTTCATTTTAAAATGAAGTGCTTTGCCCTGGTAGTAATGTGTGGTTTTAAAATGACCATAAACATAATGGCAGATGTCTTTTAGAAATCCTGCAAACTAGCCGGGCATGGTGGCGCACGCTTGTAATCCCAGTACTTTGGGAGGCTGAGACCGGAGGATCCGGGTTCGCGGCCAGCCTCAGCTCTCTCTCTTTCTCCCTGTCTCTCTCTCTCCCTCTACTTAGTGAGGCCCTCCGCAACTTCGTGAGACCCGGTTTCAAAATAAAGTATAAAAAAATAGGGCCGGGGGTGTAGCGCGGAGGTAGAACGCCCCTGGGTTCAATCCCCAGTACCGCAAAAAAAAAAAAAAAAAAAAAAGAAATCCTGCAAACTACTGTATGGGCATTGGCACCACTCTTGTTACCATTATAGAAGTGTTTTCTTTGAGTCAGCCCTACCCAGTTTTCATTTTCTTCTGTTAGTGCTCAGCAGAAAACTGAAGGTAGTTAATTTTCCAACCTTGTCCACATTGCTTCTCTGGTTTACTACTGTAGGGTACTCTAGCAGTATCTTACAGACATCACTGATGGCCAATCAGAAGCAGTTAAATTACCTTAAAATTTTAAAAATAGAACTCTGACAGCCAATAAGAAATCCTTTGGTTGGAAACTGTAACAACCCTTTCCTTTGATTTTAAGAATAATTCTAGGTTTGCAGTACCGTGTTTTGGAAGCCCATGATGCCCTAGTGCATCTGCTATGTGCATTTCTAATCCTTAAGTTCCCGGTAGTTTGAAGTCTGAATCTGACCCCTGTTCTGCTTCTCAAGGTAACTTTAAAACAGGAAGTGTACAAAGGAGGTAACTGATGACGTGAACAGCCAATCGTGGCTTTGTGTTCTTAGCTGATAAAGCAGCTCAACCAATGGGACTGCTTTGGAGGCAAGGTTTGGTGTCAAATAGCAGGCTAGATTGAATGCCTTTGACTGTTAAAGTGGAAGGAGGCTGCAGGGCTTCATTGGAGCCTCGGAGTTTTTCACTGAGGCAGGGGTCAGCTGAAAGACAAAGAAAAATGGCGAATAGTTTGTTGGGGGGTGGAGGGACAGCTGTTCGGGTTTTCATTGGAGTGGACATTCCAGACTCAGGTTTCTGCATCTCCTGCTGCTTTTGTTTCCTCCGTCC
>PVJS01052474.1:0-13606 GCA_004027185.1 Glis glis
AACAGTGCAGATGCCCAGGATTAGCGTAGGGCCGAATAAAGTGATCATGCAAAAGGTCCAGCCTATTTGGCCCACTCTCCCTCCCACTCAACTCCCTCCACTCAACTCCCTCACTCTTTTAAAAGCTCTATGGGAACTGGAACTGGAAAAAGACCATCCCTGGATGGCCATGTCACCTGGTTAGAGACCCTGGGTCTTTGGCCCTGCCAGACAGAAATGAGAGTAATCCTGAGAAAGAAAAGGAGAAGGGATTGCAACAGGGAGGATGGCTTCTGGCTTAAAAGCCTGGTTCTAATAGCCACCATCCGTCTGTGGCTGTCATGAGTATTTTGGGAATTACAGTGTTTTGGCAATTGGAGACACCAATGATACGTGGGATATATATGGGACCCCACCCAGACAAAGAGAGGGGGGACAACAGGCACAGGCAAGGCACAGTGAGGTAGGATAGAAGAAATAAAATATTAGGTAGAAAGGAGATGAAAGGGAAAATATAGTTTTAAAATCTAGAAACTTCATAATCCTTAGCTTCACCTTATAAAGCCTGGTCTTCTTAGACAAAAGCCCTTAATGGGCCACACTTTTAATTATAATAGCAGACCTGCCCTGTCCTTTTCTTAGGCAAAGGTCTTCAAAAGGCCTGGCCTATACACTTTTAGTAATAATAGCCCATCTGGCCTGTCCTTTACTTGGGTTCTCAACAGGCCTGGCCTATACTTTTTTTTTTTATCATAATGGCCTACCTTCACACCTGAAATACTTGAGATGCTTGACAAACAAACAAACAAAAAATCCCAAGAAGGAAGTCTCACATTTGTCAAGCCCCGGACCCCATCTTCATACCTTAACTTCCTGGGAGGAAGAAGAATCCCCCAAGAAAGTCTCACATTTTGTCAAGCCCAGCCCCTACCAATAAAATCCAAAGAAAGGAGACCGGCCATCCCATGTTAGCCCTTTCCTGTCATGTGCCGCTAGCCATTCCCCTTTCTAGGTCCCTTATAAGAAAAGAATTGCAAAGATCCCAAGGGCCTCTCATGCTTTTGAGGTGGCCCGCATTCTCTCTTGAACATGTATTCACACTTTTCCTAAATAAAACCTCTGTCTTTGTCTCTGACTGGCGTGTGCTGAAATTCTTTTCAACATGGAAGCCAAGGACCCCAAGGGTCCTGAGGTGAGTTTCCATCCCCAAACCTGGGAACTCCTCAGGACTCTCCATGGAATTATCATGTTTTCCTGTGACACAAGTACACCCTCTCTTTCATAGATGGGATCCCAGCTATTGACCCCAACCAAACAAGATGACAATACTGTAAGAGCCACAGCATCTAAGGAGCCTTTCCTGACACCCATGGGAATGTTTCCTCTTGTTGCAGTAGTAGGAGACTATGGTCCCCAGGTTACCCACAAACCATTCTCATGGGCTGAGCTTAAAAAGATCAGAAAAGACCTAGGTAGTTACATGACCAACCCTGACTAATCTGTACAGGCCTTTGAGCTACTGACCTCCTTATATGAACTCACTTGGAGAGACAATCAGCTGCTTTTAGACCAAACCCTAACATCCTTGGAGAGGGAGCAAGTTTATCAGGGAGCCCAGGAGGCGGGCAACAATTCTCCACTGTTGGGAAAAGATGTAATGTCAGGAAACTGCCACGGCCTTGCCCCCTACGGAGTCTGCGTGAATACATGCACGACGTGGCAAAAGCTTCAAGGAAGTATGCCCGTAGAAAAAGGTGGCCTGGCAAGATCTGTTTTTTTGGCCATTCTCTCTTTGCTGTAAACTTCTTGTATTCTCTTAATCTTTAACAGGTATGGCTCAGTGAGCGCAGTGTTTTGTTCAAAATCATCAACTGTGCCTTATGAGAAAAATAGACGGGTCTTTCCCAGGACTGTTACTTTGGCCCCGAACGCTCCCTCGCTCTTGCTTGGATTCCAGAAGGGCAGAGGGGGCTCGAGAAGGGTTGTGTATAGGTTACAACAGGTAGAACTTTTGTGGAAACTTCATAGAAATGGTTTTAGGGATGGTTTGAAAGAGATTTAGAAATTTGGAACAAAGAAAATTATAGAAGTTTAAAGTAAGAAAGCAATAACAGGTACTAGGTTAAACATTAAACTCTTGCCCTGTAGCCATAACCTCAATTCCCATTATCAAATAGTTTAGGTGCAAAAACCATGTTTGGCAGCTGCCCACAGCATTATGCAAAACAAGACGTATGCTCTGACGTGCCCACAGCATTATGCAAAACAAGACGTATGCTCTGATGTGCCCATGACATTATGCCAAACAAAACGTATGCTCTGACATTTATTTGCTCTTATGGCTTTGCATTGTTACTTTTTAGAAATTATTAAGAAATCATTAAGATTGTATAAACTGTAGGCATAAACAATGATCAGCTGATTATGTATTCTGTTTCCTTAATCACTGTGTATAAAATCCTTGCCTGAAGTTCTACAAAATACACTCAGATACAACTTCCCTGAGTTGTCTGTGTCTGTTTGTCACCTCATCGCCGACTCCTTGCCCACCATCCCGAGACCCCTGTCCCGTCGGTCTCAGTTTCCCGGCTGAGCTGGTCCGTTGCAGGAAACCAAGCTGACTTGGGTACAAGCCTTACCCTTAGTCCTGTTTAAAATTACACCCCTTTTGTCTCCAGGACCATTTCATCCTTCCAGAAAATCTCCAAAAGGAAAAAACTAAAACAAACAAACAAACAAAACCTAAGCTGCTATTTTTTCCTCTTTTGCTGTCTTGCTTGTACTAAGGTAATTTTGCTGTTCAAGGTTATTTGGAGGTTTGTTATTTCAGTCTGTCCTAGCTAAAGTGTAAACATCTGAAAAGAAAAGCTGTAACTCTTTAAAGTCCAGGCCACTGGAAAACTTGGGTAGATGATTTTCATTTGTTTTTTATTTTGTTAAAAGTTTATAAAATTATTTCAAAATGTGACGTTAAGGAAGGAATTAAGGCAGAAAGGAACCAGTATGTAGGAATGAGAGAGAGAGAGAGGTGTAATGAAGGTACATGAGTATGAGAAGTTTTGGTAAGGAAGGTTAAAAAGAAAAGAGAATAGTTTAGGGATAAAAAAGGATTTTGTATGATGAAGTAAAGTTTATCCTAAGATTGTCACAAATGGGAAAGGAAAGACTAGGGTAAAATCAGAAGGTCAAAAGCAAGTTGCAGAAGGTTTGAGTACATTGCAGAATGTTTGTGGAGGATAAAGCTTATGAAAAGAATACTGCATGTGTGATAAAGATTGTTATATTTAAAAGTTATTTAAAAAGGTTTCATATTTGGCCCATGTTTACTAAATCATATGGCCAAGTTTGTCTCCAACAGGAATAAAGCCATCAAGCTCCAGATAAAACCACAAATGAACATCTCCTGGAGTTCCTTGAATGATCGTGGGGACCTGGGACATTCCTCCGTGTGACATGTTGCTTGCATACACCTCTAAGGTTGGGGCCCCACTCTGTCCCCATACAGCAGGAAATAGTTGGCTCGATCTCGACGTCCTATTTCTTGCCTATGGATGTATGCGAGTTAATAAGAGAGGAGGGAATGTTCCAGTCATGGTGGCCAGCAACCGGGGTTCTGATGGAGACATATCCTGTTGTGATGGGCCAGCCAGCTCTAGCTGCTGTCTCTCATGAGATAATGGAATAGGACTTAGATATAAATCTTGAAGGTCCAAGGGGCGGCAGTGTCTCATCTCAAGCACTCCGCCTTGCTCCTCTCTGGTGTGGCGCTTTTCCTCTTGCTTTGCAACAAATCCTACTTAACAGCACATCGAGGTTTTCTGTCTCTTTATTTCTATACTGAGCTAAGAAAAGGACCATGGGAAATCCCAAACCATAACACTGGGGGTTGAACCCAGAGGCATTGCACTTCTGAGCTACCCCCACCTCCTCTTTTTGAAATAGGGTCTTGGTAAGTTGCTGAGGTTGGCCTTGAACCTGTGATCCTCCCGTCTCAGCTTCCCAAGTACAGGGATAATAGGCATGCGCCATCCTGCTGCATCGGCCTGCTTGTTTTTTGGTAGGGCTGACAAGTGGCTCCATTTTGGTTCTGACAGCTTTCCCCCTTGTCTCTGAATGATTTTCTCTGAGTGTCATGGGAAAACATGATAATTCCATGGAGAGTCTTGAGGAGTTCCCAGGTTTGGTGAAGGGAAACTCACCTCAGGACCTTGGGGGTCCTTGGCTTCCATGGCGGAAAAGAATTTCAGCATACGCCAGTCAGAGACAAAGAGGTTTTATTTAGGAACAGTGGGGATACACGTTCAAGGGAGAACGCAGGCCACCTTGAAAGTGTGAGAGGCCCTCGGGGTCTTTACAATCCTTCTTTTATAGGGAACCCCGAGAGGGGGTGGCTAGGGGCACATGGCAAGGATGGGATGACATGGGATGGCCGGTCTCCTTTCTTTGAATCCTTAGGTTCTCGCCATTTCATTGATGGGTGCTGGGTGATGCCTGGGCTTGACAAATGGGGAAACTTCCTTTGGGATTTTTGCTTGCCAAGCATCCCAGGATGTTTAGACATGAAGACAGGGTGCTGGGCTTGACAAACTTCCTTTGGGATTTTTTTTTGTTTGCCAGGCATCCTAGGAAGTTCAGGTGTGAAGATAGGCCATTATGATTAAAAGTGTAGACCTACTGAGGGCCTTTGCCTAAGGAAAAGGACAGGCCAGATGAGCCATTATGACTAAAAAGTGTAGGCTGGGCCTATTGAGGACTGAAGAAAAGGACAGGCCAGATAGACCATTATGATTAAAAGTGTGGCCTATTAAGGGCTTTTGCCTAAGAAAGAGCAGACCCTGTAAGGTGAAGTTAAAGATTATGAAGTTTCTAGATTTTAAAACTATATTTTCCCTTTCTTTCCCAATTCATCTCCTTTCTACCTAATATTTTATTTCTCCTATTCTACCTCATGAGGACATTGCTGATTTTCTACCAAGTGGTTTGGTCCCACCTTGCTACAGTGGGCTTGTCCCATTCTTGGTCTGATCTGATCTCTGGTCAGAGGGGATGTGATACACGGTTAAAGGTCAGTGTCCAAAGACTTTCCTAGGCAAATTGGAGCAACTGGGAGGGTTAGGAGGAGCGGCTCCTAGACTGAGCTTACTTGGGGTCCTTCATTATGTTTGCTTCTATCTGTCCTGTGGGTGATACCTCCTACTGGGTCAGGCTTTCATTGCTGTGAATAAGTACTGGAGAAAAGTAACTTAGAGGAGGGAAGATTGCTTTTGGCTCATAGTTTCAGAGGTTTTGACCCATGGCCACTTTCCTCTGTTGGTTCTGGGCCTGAGGCGAGGAAGAACATTATGGAGGGCCACGTGGCAGAGAAGAGCTGCTCAGCTTGTGGCAGCTGGGAAGGAGAGAGAGAAGGGGAGAGAGAGAGAGAGAGAGAGAGAGAGAGAGAGAGAGAGAGAAGGAAGAAGAAGAAGAAGAAGAAGAAGAAGAAGGAGGAGGAGGAGGAGGAGGAGGAGAAGAAGAAGAAGAAGAAGAAGAAGAAGAAGAAGAAGAAGAAGAAGGGAGGGGAGGGGTGGGGATGGGAGAGGGGAGGGAAGGGGAGAGGAGATAGAGGAAAGGAGAGGAGAAGAGAGAGAAGAGAAGAGAAGAGGGGAGGGGAGAGAGAAGAGGAGAGGAGAGGACAGGAGAGGGGATCGGAAGAGGGAAGAGGAAAGGAGAGGGGAAGGGAGGGGAAAGGAGAGGAGAGAGAGAGAAGAGGAGAGGCGGGGAAGAGAAGAGAGAGGTAGGGAGAGAAGAAGAAGAAGAAGAAGAAGAAGAAGAAGAAGAAGAAGAAGAAGAAGAAGAAGAAAAAGAAAAAGAAGGAGGAGGAGGAGGAGGTGGAGGAGGAAGAAAAACAAGAAGGATAAGGAGGAGGAGGAGAAGAAGAAGAAGGAAAGTGTTATGCTCTGATCCTTTGTCCCGGAGAGACCACCAGGAGACCAAGCCGTATGCAACCACAGAAGAGCCTTTATTCAAGCTTAAGCTTGGGTGCCTGACATAAACTGACATAGCAGTTCAGTACAGGGACCTCGGGCACATCTCTACTTCAGTTTTTATAATTTTCAAACAAAGAGCCTCAGTTTCCCTTTGCTAATTGGACAGTTCCACGTGGGTTTGCCTGACCTTTACCAGGATTGGTTATAGATACAGTTGATCATCACAGTCTGGTTAGACATTCGCTGTCCTTGTAATAGTAACCACAATAACCATTAATCTTGCTTTCCCAACAGATGTCTAGGTCAGGGAGTGAGCCAGATAAGGACATCTTGCCTTGTTAACCAGAGCCTGCAGCAAGCAGTTTTAACTTTAACTATTTCAATGCTGTAAGTGGGTCATTACAAAAGGAGAAGAAAAAGAAAAGAGAAGGAGAAGAGAGAGAGGTGGCTGGGGACAAGATGCTATCCTCTTCCATGTTACGCCCCCAATGACCTACTTCCTCCAACTAGGTCCTGTCATGGGAAGACAGGATGACTTCTTGTGGGTTCTTAGCTTCTGTGTCGAAAAGAATTTCAGCATACACCAGTCAGAGATAAAGGCATAGGTTTAATTCAAGAAAGGTGGGGATACACATTCAGGATGTTAGGTTGCGGGTTCGAGTGTTCGAAGTGAGAGACCAATTCCACTAATTGATAATGCAAAAGCAAAGGAACTTTATTAGCTAGCTCGAGCTAGGGTCCAAGTCTCATCCAGCACAGTGGAATATTGACCTCGGACCCCGAGCTCTAGATTACTCAGGCTTTTATACATTTTGGTTACATATACAGTTGGCAACAGTTAGGGGTATTTGGAGTTCACTGATTGGCTTGTTACACCTGAGGAAGTTGGGGACTTTACACCATTGTTCTGATAGACCTCACCAAGCGGCAGTTTCCGTGAGAACATCCTTGGAACTATTGGTTCAGGCCCCACTATTGTTCTGACAGGCCCCACCAAGCGATGGTTTCTGTGGGAACATCTCTGAGAAACAGAAACTTAGGCCTAGCCTAGTTCCTTCAGAAGCACAGCCTGTCATGGCTGTTCTTCGGCCTCACAAGGAAAGGCGTGGGCCATCTCAAGGGTGTGAAAGCTGTGGCAGAGAGGAGCTCAGAGGGGCGCAGAGAGTGGCTGCAGAGAGTGAGAGAGACAAAAGCCTCTCGGATCTAATATATCCTTTTTCTTATAGGGCACACTCGAGAGGGGCTGGCCAGGGGCACCATGGGATGGCGGGAAGTGGGGCACCATTGGATGGCCTCCTCTCTTTGAAGCTTTAGGCCACAAAAAGTGTAAATTTCTTGAGATAGAAATCCCAAGAAGCCAGAGACACAGAGTCTGGGAAGGTGGGGTGCAGGGAAATCCTCTTGGACCTCTTTCCCAGGAAATTGAGGCTCTGACAAAAGGTGACTCTTCACTGGGGTCTAATCGCCTCAGGAATTTTAGATATGGAGCTAGCCCATTGTGACTTTAAAGATATGGGTCCGGCTTTCTGGGCAAGTCCCAGGTAAGCCCTGCAGTGGGAAGCTAAGGGTTTTAGATTTTTAAAACTATATTTTCCTTTCCTTCCCAATTTGTCTCCTTTTTACCTAAAATTTTATCTCTTCTATTCTACCTCATCAGGTTCCAATGCTACAGTTTCTGCCCCCTCTTAATAGTCCATTCATTTATGAACCCACCCATGGATTAATCCCCTGAGGTCAGAGCCCCACGACCCAGGCATGTCCCCAAAGCCCCACTCTGGACATCGCTGCCCTGGGGACCAAGTGCACAACACATGAGCCTCTGGGGGCATCCAGACCCAAACCATGACACCAACCATCTCCAAATATGGGCCAAATTATTGTGTTAAAAGTTGTGCTTTAAGCCAGGTGTGGTGGCGCACGCTTGTAATCCCAGTATTGGGGAGGCTGAGACCGGAGGATCTGGGTTTGCGGCCAGCCTCAGCTACTTAGTGAGGCCCTCCGCAACTTAGTGAGACCCTGTTTCAAAATAAAGAATAAAAAATAGGGCTGGGGGTGTAGCTTGGAGGTAAAATGCCCCTGGGTTCAATTCCAGTACCATAAAAAAGTTGTGCTTTTGCAGAATGTTAACAGGCAAAGTTCCAAAGTTTGACTGGGAAAATACAGAACTAACAAAAGCAAAAACAAACTCAGTTTTGAGCTAATAAACAATCCTTTTTAGTGCTACTGATTTTTACTCAGAAGGATCAAAGAAAACCAGTTTGTCTGTAAAACAAGTTTCTTTCTGTCAGAAATTTGCATTTTAGGGTACTCAATAGCCAGGTGTGGTGGCACATGTCTATAGTTCTAGTACATAGGAGGCTAAGACAGGAGGGTTGCAGTTTCGAGGCCAGCCTCAACAACTCAGCGAGAATCTGTTAAAAAAAGGTTTTGGGGGTGTAGCTCAGAGGTAGAACGCCTCTGGGTTCAATCCCCAGTACCAAAAAAAGTAAAAAAAAAATAAATAAAAGAGTACTCATTAGAGTTCTTTTTCATGTAAATAAAATATATGAATTTTTACTGAATTTCTATTTGGGCAGAAAGAACACCATTTTACGCTTAAAACACACCAGTTTTTGTTAATTAACAAACAGTGAAAGTAAGAACAGTATGTTAGGGATGGTCTGAAAAGTTTCAAGTTAATTTCCTAGAATTTAATGTTCTGGGATTCTAATCATATAGAATGTCGGGTATTACATTTTAACCAGGTGTGGTGACACTTGCCTATAATCCTAGTACTTGGGAGACTGAGACAGGAAGATCACAGATTTGAGGCCAGCCCCAGAAACTTAGAGAGACCCTATTTCAAAATAAAAATAAAATAGGGCTAGGGGTGTGGCTCCAAGGTAGAATGCCCTGGGTTCATTCCCCGGTACAAAAGAAAAAGAGAAAGAGAGAGAGAGGGAGGGAGGGAGGAAGGGGGAGAGAGAGAGAGAGAGAGAGAGAGAGAGAGAGAGAGAGAGAGAAAGAGAGAGAGAGAGAGAGAGAGAGAGAGAGAGACAGACAGACAGACAGAGTAATTACATTTTAGCTTTGCACCCTGAAGAAATAGGAGTTGAGAGATAGGGGATGTCACTGGAGTTTGCTCATCTGCTAAGACCCAATCTGGTCTGTGGCAACATCGCATGAAAATCCCCCAGGGTAAGGCCGGCAGGTGTTCGGACTTCCTTCCAACCTGCCAGCCTTTCTGGCACCTGGCACCATGGAGCGAGGAGATGATGTGGCCTCTTGCTGCAGCCTCCTGCAGAGCATCACTGAGATGTTGGATTTCTCACACTGCACTCGCTCGTGCCCTCATCTAGCATCTCTCCCCTCCTGGATGCCCTGACATTTCCACCCTTGAAAGGGACATCGGGTTAGGTCACTAGCTGGGTTAGATGGGAGGCAGCAGCACTAGGCTGGCCCCTCTGCCCACTCCCGTTCACAGAAGGCAGCCATGTGGGAGGAGTGTACGCCTGCCCTTTGCTGCATGACACATCCAGTCATGTAGAGGAGAGGCCAGGGATGAAGTCTGGGTAGGTGGAGCACGGGAGCTCCTGCCCTCTCATCCTGCGATCTGGGGCCTCCCCCTCTCCCTCCCAGCACGACACTGAACTTTGTTGTTCAGAGTTTTTGTGTGGGGTTTTGTGTTAGAGTTTTTGTTTTTGGTAAGAGTTTTATTGAGCTGGGTGTTGTGGTGCATGCCTGTAATCCCAGTACTTGGGAGGCTGAGACAGGAGGATCCCAGGTTCAAAGCCAGCCTTGGCAACTTAGCAACACTCTCAGCAACTTAGTGAGACCCTGTTTCCCAATAAAAAGTAAATTATAGCTGGAAGTAGCACTTGTGCGCGCGCACACACACACACACACACACACACCACACACATGAATTTTATTTGTGTGCTGGGCATGGTGGCACATGCCTGTAATCCCAGTACTTGGGAAAGGCTGAGACAGGAGGATCCCAGGTTCAAGAACAGCCCTAGCAACATACTGAGACTCTCAGCAACTTAGTGAGACCCTATTTCAAAACAAAACAAACCTGGCTGGGGGTGTAGTTCAGAGGTAGAATGTACCTGGGTTCAATCCCCAGTACCCCCCAAATAATTTTATTGGTGCAACATAATTATACATCACAGTGAGATTCAAAGTGACACATTCTTTTATTGGGGTGTGTGTGCAACTTAGTGAGACCCTCTTTTTTTTTTTGCGGTACCGGGGATTGAACCCAGGGACGTTCTACCTCCGCACTACACCCCTGGTCCTATTTTTATACTTTATTTTGAAACCG
The DNA here is from genome assembly GCA_004027185.1 of Glis glis. Lineage (NCBI taxonomy): Eukaryota > Metazoa > Chordata > Mammalia > Rodentia > Gliridae > Glis > Glis glis. The sequence continues at coordinate 10,252 of PVJS01052474.1, forward strand.
GGTCTCATGAAGTTGTGGAGGACCTCACTAAGTAGAGAGAGAGAGACAGAGAGAGAGAGAGAGAGAGAGAGAGAGAGAGAGATACGGGGAGAGAGAGAGAGAGAGAGCTGAGGCTGGCCGCGAACCCGGATCCTTCAGTCTCCGCCTCTCAAAGTACTGAGATTACAAGCGTGCGCCACCACACCTGGCTTAGTGAGACCCTCTTTCAAAATAAAAATAAAAAGGGATGGGGGGTCTAGATCAGTGGTAGAGCACCCTAGGTTCAATCCCCAGTACCCCCCCAAATAAAAAAGGTCAAACAGATAAAATCTCATCCCCCTAATTGCAAAGACTTGCAAAGACCTGATTGCAAATGAAAATGAGCCGGGAGTGGTGGTGCACGCTTGTAATCCCAGTACTTTAGGAGGTGGAGACCGGAGGATCTGGGTTCGCGACCAGCCTCAGCTCTCTCTCTCTCTCTCTCTCTCTCCCTATTTCTCTCTCTCTCTCTCTCTACTCAGTGAGGCCCTCCGCAACTTCGTGAGACCTGGTTTCAAAATAAAGTATAAAAAATAGGGCCGGGGGTGTAGCGCGGAGGTAGAATGCCCCTGGGTTCAATCCCCGGTACCGCCAAAAAAAAAAAAAAAAATGTGCAGCGCTGGTGGGGATAAGTTGAAAATTCCCAAATATGCTAAGAGCGCTGTAAACCGGTACGATCTATTTGGAAAGCGATTCGGCAGCAGGAGGCAAGCATCAAAACAACAACCAAACAAGTTTGCATTTTGGGGCTCAATAATTCAAACCTGTGACAACCAGAAGAAAGCTCCGCTCTGCTCATTTGATCGCTTCTAACCACCGCAACACATTGGAAAGAGGAAGAAGGAAAGTGTTCACGTCAGGTAGCATTTACCCACGAAGTGTTTGCAGCTGTAATAGTGAGGTAGAGAGTTTTTCAGACCATGGGAGGAAATGCTTGTATGATGAAAAGTTAAGGGAAAAAAGCTGGACAAACTGCACAAGCCACAAGGAAATCTGTGTAGAAAACGCCTCAGATCAGGAGACAGACCCCCTGCACCTGTCACCACAGAGGACACATGATTGAGGGTTCCCCCCGTTTGTAGATTTCTGAATTTTTAATAATGAGTTTGTATTCATTTGTGTCATGGGAAAGTATTTGTGGAATACTTCATATCCTTTTGTTTGATGGGCATGTATTTATAGAACACTCTATATCCATTTGTTTTATGAGTATTTGTGCAATATTTTGTAGTCATTTTTTTTAGTGTGTGTCATACTGGGAATTGAACTCAGGGGCATTCTACCTCCAAGCTACACCCCCAGCCTGATTTTATATTTTATTTGGAAACAGGGTCTCACTAAGTTGTTGAGGTTGGTCTCAAACCTGTGATCCCCCTGTCTCAGCCTCCCAAGTACTGGGATTACAAGTGTGTGCCACCATGCCTAGTTCATTTGTTTTGATGGGCATTTGTGGAATATTTTGTGTGCATTTGTTTGATGGGTATTTATAGAATACTTTGTATCTATTTGCTTGAGGGGTATTTGTGAAATACTTTGTGTCTATTGGTTTGATGGGTAAGTATTTGTGGGATACTTTGTATGTATTACCTTGATGGGTATTATATAAATACATACATTTGTACCCATTTGTTTGATGTTTGATGAGTATTTATGGAATACTTTGTATCCATTTGTTTGATGGGTGAGTATTTATGGTATGTCCAGGTGTTTGATGGGTATTTGTGGAATACTTTGTGTGCATTTGTTTGATGGTTATTTGTGGAATGTCTAGCTTATGGCCGCCTTGTTAGCAAGCTCAGTTCAGCAATGCTAGACTGCTGGTCCCACCTGCCTGGGTCTTTGTCCTGACCAGTTCCTCTCTGCCTTGGGACCCTCTGAGCCACGTTCCCTGTCACTCCTCACTCGCCTCAAGCTTGCAGCACACTCCTGTTAAACCTGCAGCATTCAGCCGCAGGGCTCCAAGCTCCAGCAGAGCCCTGGACAGACCCGTGTGTCAACCTCAAGCAAGCATGCCCACAGAGCTGGCACCGTCGCTCTTCTGGCTGGGCTGGGTGCTCCCTGGTGGCACGACTGGTCTCTGCCCCAGGGCCCAGCCCAGGGAGTGGGCCTGAGCCTCCTTGTGGGGGTTCTGGAGGCTGCAGGGGGAGCCCATGCAGTTGAAATTGTTGGAGGGAGAGAGAGGAAACTGCAGAGGAGCAGGGGCCGGGGAGAAGTGCGGAGAGTAACGCTGCAGCAGCCACAGCAAGAGGAGCCCTAAGGTGTGGGCCCTGATTGAGGGAGTGGAGGCCAGGGCGAGCTCTTGGCTCCATTCTGCCTGTATGGGCCCAGGAGGGCAGAGCGCATATGTGGCGAGAGCATCCTTTGCGCCCTGCCCTGTGGGATGCTCCACACAGCTTGTATCATTGACTATTTGCCTCAGGTTGTACAGCAACAGTGATCACTTGGTTTCAAGATGGGCAAAGGATGCTCAGGGAGGGGATGTGACATCGCAATTGTACCCAGGCGACAAGGAACCCAGGCCCATCTGGTCCAGAGCCCAGGTTCTGTCTGGTACTACCTGCACTCCCGAAGCTCTGGATGTGCAAAGCCCTCTGCAAATAGGAGCTGGCCAAGGAGGGGCTGGGTCTTGCCCTCTTACCAGCTGGCAGAAGATGCTGCGCCTCCTCTGTCGTGGCACGGGCTCTGGGTGAAAACAAATTTCCAAGACAAAGGGGAGAGCAGCTACAGGCAGGTTTATTTAAGAAAGCAAGACACACATTCAAGGGAGAATGCGGGCCATCTCCAGAGTGAGACGCATTTGGGGGTTCATGGCTCCTTTTTTACAGGAGGCTTTGGTGAGGGGCAGGTAGGAGGAGGTCATGAGGGTGACATCAGTCGGGTAGTCACAAGATGACTGGGGGTGTTTTGTCACCTCCTGGGTCCTGATGGGGTCTTCAAGGACATGTCCGACTGTGTCATTTTGACTGTAACACAGCAGGGCTTGCGATCGGGACGTGTCCTTGGTTTTGCAACATGGTAGGTGGGGCCCGTTGGGTCTTCTGTCAGAACACTCATTCTTGGGGCTCCCTGAAGCCTCTCTTGGCTACCTCCAAGGTTAAGCAACATACCACACTCCAGGTTGAAATGTTATGGATACCTTGGATTACAAAACTATGGGATATGTACACAATGGAATTTTATGCAGCCATAAAGAAGAACAAAATCACATCATTTGTAGGGAAATGGAAAGAATTAGAGAACATTATGCTAAGTGAGATTAGTCAGGCACAAAGAGTGAAAGGTCGGATGTCCGCCTTAATATGTGGAAGCTAGAGAGGAGGAGACTTAGAAGGGACGC
>PVJS01052475.1:0-13606 GCA_004027185.1 Glis glis
GGGGGTGTAGCGCAGAGGTAGAACACCCCTGTGTTCAATCCCCGGTACCGCAAAAAAAAAAAAAGATTCTACATGTAAGTGAGATCTTGAAATATTTTTCTTTCCGTGTTTGGCTTATTACACTTAGCATAATTTCCTCCAGTTCTATCCATGTTGTGGCAAATGGCAGGATCTCCTTCTTTTTAAAAGCTGAATAATATTCCATTGTATACATATACCATATTTTCTTTTTGTGTGTGTGGTACTGGGGATGGGGCATTCTACTCTTGAACTACACCCCTAGCCCTATTTTATTTTATTTTTTATTTGGAAACAGGGTCTCTCTAAGTTGCGGAGGGCCTCACTAAGTTGCTGAGGCTGGCTTTGAACTTGCAATCTTCCTGTATCAGCCTCCCATGTACTGGGATTACAGATGTGTACCACCACACCTGGCTCCATATTTCCTTTATCCATTTGTCCACCAACAGATACTTAAGTTCCATATTTTGGCTATTGTGAATAGAACTGCAATTAACATGGGAGTGAAGATATCTTTACAAGATAGTGATTTCATCTCCTTTAAGTAGACACAGAAGATGGATTGCTGGGTCTGCTTCTACCTCTTGGCTACTGTAAATAGTGCTACTATGAAGATGGGTGTGCTTATTGTTCTATTTTGCAATTCCCTGATGATGTTTCATGTTCAGAATCTTTTTATATGCTTATTTGCTATTGGTGTACTTTCTTTGGAGAGGTGTCTGTTCATATTTTTGCCTATTTTAAAATTGGATTGTTTGCTTTCTTTTTGTTGAGTTTTAATGATCCTTACATATTTTGGATACCAGTCCTTTATTGGATGTGTGTTTTGCAAATATTTTCTCTCAGTCTGTGGTTTGTCTTTTTCTTTTCTTTTTTTTTTCTTTTTGCGGTATCGGGGATTGAACGCAGGGGTGTTCTACCTCCACGCTATACCCCTGGCCCTATTTTTTATACTTTATTTTGAAACCGGGTCTCATGAAGTTGCAGAGGGCCTCACTTAGTAGACAGAGAGAGAGAGAGAGAGAGAGAGAGAGAGAGAGAGAGAGAGACAAGGAGAGAGAGAGCTGAGGCTGGCCGCGAACCCGGATCCTCTGGTCTCCGCCTCCCAAAGTACTGGGATTACAAGCGTGCGCCACCACACCCGGCTTTGTCTTTTTATTTTCTTAACAGTATCTTTCATAGAGCAGAAGACATTTTTTCTTTTAAGACAAGGTCTTGCTAAGTTGCCCATGTTGGTCTCAAACTTACAATCCTCCTGCCTCAGCTTCCTGAGTCACTGGGATTACAGGCATGTGCTACTGAACCCAGCTAGAAGTTTTTAATTCTAATGAAGTCCAGTTTATCAATTTTTTCTTTCATGGGTTATGCTTTTGGTATTTTATCTAGAAAGTCATCACCAAACCTGTCACCCAGATTTTCTCCTAGAAGGTTAAAAGTTTTTCAGTTTACATTTGGGCTTCTGATGAATTTTAAGTTATTTTTTTGTGAAAGATGTATGGTCTGCACTTTCCCTTGAGTTGGTTTTTCCTGCTTTGAAAAAGATCAGTTGGCTATCTTTGTTGTGTGTGTACTCTGTTCAATGATCTATCCTTTTGTCAGTTCCACAGCATTTTAATTAGTGTAGGTTTAGTAGGTCTTTAAGATGCACAGAGTCAGTCATTCAACATTGTTCTTCTCCTTCAATATTGTGTTGGCTAGTCTGTATTTTTTGCTGTTCCATATAATTTTTTTTTGGTACTGGGGACTGAAACCAGGGGCATTCTATCTCCAAGCTACATGCCCAGCCCTTTTTATTTTTAATATTTTGAAACAGGGTGTTGCTAAGTTGTTGAGGCTGGCCTTAAACCTGCGATCCTCCTGTTTCCCAAGTACTGGGATTATAAGCATGTGCCACCATTCCCAACCCATATAATCTTTAGAATTAGTTTGTTGAGATCCACAAAATAACTTACTGGGATTTTAAAAATTGGGAATACATTGAATCTAAAGATCAAGTTAAGAAGAACTAGCATCTTGACAACATTGCGTCTTCAATCCATGTACATGGAATATCTCCATTTATTCATATCTTCTTTGATTTCCTTCATCAGTTTTGTAGTTTTCATCATATAGATATTGTAGATATTTTGTTAGTTTTATACCTAAATATTTCTGGTTTTGGATGCTAATGAAAATGGTATTGTGTTTTAAGTTCCAGTTATTCATTGCTGGCATATAAGAAAGAAATTGACTTTTTCCCTAGTAATTTTAAGTAATAGTAAACTTTGTTTAAAAATTTGCTCATATTTAATACCCAAATATCTTTTTATTGGTGCATTATAATTACACAAAATAATGGGATTCATTGTGATATATTTGTACATGTATGTAACATAATTTCATAGCCCAGTACCTCCCCTTTCCCTCCCCTGCAATTGACTTTTGTATATTGACCTCATACCCTGCAATCTTGCTATAATCACTCATTAGTTCTAGGAAGGTTTATTTTTGTTGTCGACTCTCTGGAATTTTCTATATAGATGATCATGTCATCCATGAAGAAAGATAGTTTTATTTCTTCCTTCCTAATGTGTATAACTTTTATTTCTTCTTCTTATCTTACTGCATGAGCCAGGATGATGTTGAATAGGAGTGGTAAGAGTGGATAGCCTTGTCGGGTTCCCAATCTTAGTGGGAAAGCATCTAGTTTCTCATCATTAAGTATGATGCTAGCTATAGGTTCTTTATAGATGTTCTTTAGAAAGTTGAGGAAGTTCCCTCTCTATTCCTAGTTTGCTAACAACTTTTAATATGAATGAGTATTGTATTTTGTCAAATATTTTTCTGCATCTATTGATAGGATCTTATAACTTTTCTTCTCTAGTCTGTTAATATGATGGATTAGATTGTGTTTCAAATGTTGAACTAGTCTTGTATACCTGGAATAAATCACACTTGGTGTGGTATGTAATTATTTTTGTATGTTGTTTTGATTCAATTTGCTAATATTTTATTCTGCCTTTATGTTCATGAGAGATATCTGTATGTAGTTTTCTTGTGATGTCTTTGTCTGGTTTTGCTATTAGGGTAATGATGGCTTAAACAATGAATTAGGAAATATTCCCTCTACTTCAATTTTCTGGAAGAGATTTTAGAGAATTGGTAATAACTTCTTCCTTAAATGTTTGACAGAATTCATCAGTGATAATCAGGTGTGGTGGCATGTGCCTGTAGTCCCAGATACTTCAGAGGCTGAGGAGGAGGATCACTTCAGCCCAGGAGTTTGAAGCCAGCCTGGACAACATAGTGAAAACCCATCACAAACAAACAAACAAACAAACAGACAGACAAACAAACAAACAAACAAACAAACAAGAATTAACCAGTGAACCAATCTGGGCTTGGTACTTTCTGTTTCGGAAGTTCCCCAAAAGAGTAGGAATGAAACCACCATATGGCCCAGCTATTCCACTCCTCAGTTTTTATCCCAAAGAATTAAAGTCAGCATACTCTAGAGAGACATGCAGACCCATGTTTATAGCAGTGTAACTCACAAAGGGGAAGTTATGGTACTAACCTAGGTGTCCATCAACAAATGAACAAATAAAGAGACTGGTATATGTACATAATGGAGTTTTACTAAGCCATAAAGAAGAATGAAATTGGGCATGGTGGCGCATGCTTGTAATCCCAGTACTTTGGGAGGCGGAGACCGGAGGATCCGGGTTAGCGGCCAGCCTCAGCTCTCTCTCTCTCTCTCTCTCTCTCTCTCTCTCTCTCCCTGTCTCTCTTTCTCTCTCTACTTAGTGAGGCCCTCCGCAACTTCGTGAGACCCGGTTTCAAAATAAAAAGTATAAAAAATAGGGCCGGGGGTGTAGCGCGGAGGTAGAACACTGCTGCGTTCAATCCCTGGTACCGCAAAAAAAAAAAAAAAAAAAGAAGAATGAAATTATGTTATTTGCAGGAAAATGATGGAACTAGAGAACATTATGCTTGGTGAGATCAGCTAGTCTTAGAAAGCCAAGGGTCTTATGTTTTCCCTCTGTGGGAAGCTAGAGAGGAAAAAACTAAGAAAGGGGACTTCATGAAAATAGAAGGGACCAGGAGAGGAAGACAATCAGGAAGAGGGAAGAGGGGAAGAAAAGGGAAGGAATTGGGGAAGAAAATTGATCAAATTATGTTAAGTGTATATATAAATATGTCACAATGAATCCCACTGTTATGTATAATTATAATACACCAATTAAAAAAGAAAAATGGCTTGTAAGAGTGAGTTTGCTTACTTCCACTCTTCTATCATGTGAGGACACAGTAAGAAGACTCTGACCAATGCCAACACCTTGATCTTGGACTTCCTAGCCTTTAGAACTGTGAGAAATAAATTTGTATTCTTCATGAATTACCCAGTCTTAGATATACTGTTACATCAGTACAAACAGAATAAGATACTGCCTTTAAAAAGTCTAATATTTCCCTGATATACCTAGACCATTATTTCTACTAGGAATAAAAATAAAACAGAAAAGTCATAATGTAATTAAAATTTTAATACCATAGCCAGGCATGGTGGTGCATACCTGTAATCCCAGTACTTGGGAGGCTGAGAAAGGAGGATTGTAGTTTTGAGGCTAGTCTCAGCAATGTAGTGAGCCCCTATTTCAAAACAAAAAATAAAAAGGGCTAGGGGTATAGCTTGAAGGTAGAATGCCCCTGGGTTCAATTACCAGTACCATACCCCCAAAATTCTAAGACTATGTCTAATGCCCAGATGAAGGCAGGGCAACTCTACTTTAGAGTATATGAGTTGGAGTCTGTGAAGCACGGGACCCTGTCAAACCTGCACTCGCAAGAACAATGAACAAAAAATCCCCAGAAAAAATAGAGAACTGCGTTTCTTTATTCATTTATTAATCCTTCAGAGGAGTTGTTCATCCCCAGAACTACAAAATTCAGCTTAAAAGCCTGATGCACCCAACCAAGAATTTTGGGCCAACATTGGTCCAAAAACACTGAGCAGAGACTAGAGTTTAGTGGCCTCAATTAGTGATAAAACAAAGTTATATGACATGCAGGAGTTTGAACTCAGTTTTTCTGATGCCAAATTCATTGTTCTTTCTAGTGTACTATGATACACACTGCTTTTGTAGCACCTTCACATACATACTAACATCCATACTCACAGACATTCTAGTATCAATCACATTTGCACTTTATGCAATGTCTAGCACACAGTAGATACTCATTACTTGGCTGAATGATGAGGGCGTGTGGTTTATTATATTCAAAGAAACAGAAATAAGAGAGCTGAATAATAAACATTATAAACCAGGAAACTTAAAGTTCATTTTTAGTAGAACTGAGTTTTAAATAGGATCACAAAATAATTTTGTGAGAATAGGATCCATCAAGAGGAAGAAAGAAAATATATCAACATGGCTTTGGTATTTCGAAAATAAGAAAATTTCAATATGCTTACTTCTCTAGACAGAGTAAGATAATGATTGCAAGTTATAAATTGAATCAACCTTGTACTACTTAAAAGCTGCAATCCTTTGTAATCACCATTTTTAAAGAAAATTACAATTGCAGAAAGCTTGTTCTAAGAGGCCTTTTTGTTTATTTTAATTTTAATAAATGCTAGATTTCAAGGATAAGACAGGGAGAGAGATGTGGGGGTGGGGGCTTTCTAGTGGGTTTATTGCAAATAACATACAATATGGGTATGTAAATTACTGTTCTAATTTAGCCTTGAGCCATTCAAGTAGCTCTAAATTTAAGAGCTACCCCATGTGGCTTACTGTAGGCTTGGCAGAAACAACTCAAAGTAAAAGTAACCTAAACTCTAGTTTGGGGGACTATGGTGCCACGAAAAGAAGACTGAGTTAAACCTTAAGGGACTTGGTTTCTAGTCCTAGCTCTTATATTATTATATCACTTTAGGTAATCCATTTAATCCCCTGGGCCTCAGCTTTCTCTTGTGTAAAATGGTTCCAATAACTTCAAAGAGTCATTGTGAAGATCAGATGTAGTAATAAAAATGAAGGTTAGCGACTATTCTACAAATTGAAGGTAACATAATAGCTAAATGCAGAGCAATCTCATTTGCTTCTTCCAAAGCTCAGTTACCAAACTTGGAATCAAAGGGCTGTAACCTGAGGTCCAAGGATTACTCCCAATAGCTCCTATTCATTGAATAGCTACAACAGGCCAGGTACTAAACTTTATATACAATATCACATTTAATATCTACAATATTTAATATTGACAAGTATTTAAGAAAACCGCTTTTATCCATATTGTACAAAGGAGAAAAATGGGCACACAAAAGAGCAGCAACATAGTTAAGGTTCCATAGCTAAGTATCATGAAAAAGAATTCAAAGCCAGGTTTATTTAAAATTTAAAGCTACATTCTTTTATACCCTTTTTAGTCCAGATCATAATACTTTCTCCAGTTGTCTACATAGATAATAAAATTTAGATCCTCTCAGCATGGCATTAGAGGTCTTCCAAGATAAGGCTTGTATTGATTTCCTTTCCAATATCATCTCCAAGTAAGACTTCCCGTTTCATTTTTCTTTCCCTTCTACACTATCTGTAGGCCATGTACCATGGGATTGGCTTCTTCTCATAAGAAGTGCACAGGAAAGCATACTACTTAGCAAAGTTGTCTCCATTTCAAGGTTTCATTGCTGATGGCTTCTTTTATCTCTGGTATTAAACTGCAATTCACATATTTAGCATAATCCATGGACAAACTCAAATACTTTATCAACTTAAGGTATTCACTTGCCGCCCTATTCCTTAGCTACTAGTAGCATTAGTCACACAGCCTGGGCTGAAGAGACCAGAAGTCAAGGGTAGGACTGAATCCATCTCTGCCAACCTGAATCCCCCAAACTTGAAAAAGAAACCAGCTGCATCATAAAGCCAGATTCCCACTTCTTGGCTTTCTACAGCACAGTAACAGAATTCCCTTGTTCCTCACAGTGTCCCAGGATGCTACTACACTCCTGAGTGATCTAGCGAGAAAACCTCTGTGCTCCTTGTCTTTGCCTTCTAAGCACAGAGAAAAATCTTTAAGAAAGGGGTGGGTGCATTTGGTAATTTCCTATATGAACCTAAAAGAAGGAAAAATCTAGCTTCAAAGTGCATATTTGCATGATTCAATTAATCCTTCTCCTTCCAAATAGATTACCTAAATCATAATTCACTTAAAAACATGCTGCTATAATTTAGAGAAGATTAGATAGAAAGCAGAATTGGACTTTGGGGGTAATTAAGAAGGAGAGTTTCATGCTATCAGTATTTCTAGCATTCAGCCTCAGTAAATAGTAATGAACACACCTCAGAAGCTATTTTATTCACTATTAATCACTAGCAATAACTCATTTGGTACACACAATGTGTACATCAGATCCAAACACCATCCAAACTATACACACACATACATGCATCTCCCCGCACAAAATTAACATATAGTTTTCATTTCTTTCCCCCCTCCTCCTGTTCCTCCTCCTCCTTTTTGTGGTACTAGAGATTGAACCCAGAACCTTGGGCATGCTAGGAAAGTGCTTTACCACTAAGCAACACCTCTAGCCCTTTTTAGTTTTTATTTTGAAACAGGGTCTTGCTAAGATACTGTGTTCTGGCCTTGAACCTGCATCCTCTTGTCTCAGCCTCCCAAGTACTGGGATTATAGGCATGTGCCACCATACCCTGCTCAATAGCCTCTTCTTTAAAAAATGAAAGGAACTTCTTTGTTAGCACCTTAAAGTAAAATAGATCATTACCAAATTATTTAGTATCTTTAATCTTCATTGTGTTCAATATTGCACATTCTTTTGACAAGTAATCAATTAAGATACAGCATCTTTTGTAAGGATGTCAAATGAGGCTCACTTTCTCTTCATACAAAAATGATGCAAGAAACTGATCAGTTAAATATTACATAGGACAATACAATACTAAGAGAGGGAGGGGCAGGCTAAAATGATAGGAGCCTGCTGCAGAGATAGAGGAAGATTCAGAGGGAAAAGAAATAAAAACTGAGAGTAAAAGTCAATCAGAGGAAGAAGATAAGACTAGAGAAAGATATCTGAACAGTAGGAAAAAATGAGAGAGTTTAAAAAAAAGCTATCATTTATCCAATTTTGCCAATTTAAATCCTAGAGGACTTCAATGCTTGTCCCAGGCCATAAAAAAAGGCAAAATCAGGAACAGAGACCAAGTTTTGGAGTCCAAGTTCAGTGCAATTGCAGCTTTTTCTCCTAATGTGATGGGTTACTGGCTGGCTGAATTGGCAAAATCTGCAGCTGTGAACAAAGCACAAGTCTAAGTAACACTGACTACTTTTTTTTGCAGTACTGGGGATTGAATTCAGGAGCATTCTAGCTCCGAGCTACACCCCCAGCCCTATTTTTTATTCTTTATTTTGAAACAGGGTCTCACTAAGTTGTGGAGGGCCTCACTAAGTAGCTGAGGCTGGCCGCGAACCCGGATCCTATGGTCTTAGCCTCCCAAGTATTGGGATTAAAGCGTGCGCCACCACGCCCGGCTTCACTGACTACTTTTTAATTCCAGAGAATATTGGCCTAGCTATTTACTTTCTGTGTACCTTAGTTTCTCCTGTTACACAGAAATCATAATAACAGGTCCTAAATTCCCAGGGAGGATGTGAGGGTAAGAGAGAGGTGAGAAACACTAGAAAAGAAATATTTCATTTGGTTGCAACACTTTAAAGGGCTGCAATAATTAGATGCACAGCCTTGATTGAACAAAAAGACAAAAAGCAAACATTCAGAGCTTCCATATTACTTTATGTAAAATTTAAAATGTAAACAAAACTAAAACTAAAAGGTAGATGAATAGATTAACATCCTGGGGAAAAAAGGGTAAATAATTTTTCCTAGGTCCCTCTTTGAGACAAAGTGCTTTTCCAAGAGCTGCCCACAGGTGCAACCAAACAGAGACCAGAACAATTCTATGCATTCTAACTGAACTTTGAGAATGGGTAGGATTGAACTAGCGTTCAATTTGCCACAATAAGCACCTTATGAAAGAATTTAGGTAAGAACATGTTCATATGTCAATACACACATACATACACACACACACACACACACACACACACACACACACACATTTTTCTCACAACTAATGACCTAATAGGTGTATTAGAACTAGAATTCAGGTTTCTTCACTTGGAATTCAATCCCTGAGCATGTGAATTCTATGAGAGCAGGAATTTTCATCTATATGTATCACTGATACATCAACAGCATCATTAGTACTCAGTGGTTTTATTGAGCACATGTATTCATGTAGTATACATTAAGAGCTAAATAGAAACTTTTCATGTATTTATTTGGAGGTTCAAATGAGATAAGTGTTGTGAAAACATTTTGTTTAATATAAATAGCAAAACACAATACACACAAAAAGAGATTATGAAAATTACAATCACGGCATTTTAGAGCTTGACAGTACTTGAGTATCATAACATGTCATGGATACTACTACTCGGAATGAGAATTTCTGAAGAGATTTGTCAGAAAGAGAGATTCACTATCATCCCTATAGCACATCCCCCAAAACTGGACAGCAGATTACCTGTTCATATTCCAAGAAACTGGTACTGACAGGATATTGACACCTTTTTTGTACTTAATCATCATAACTAGTTGCTAACAGAGGAATGACTGTCCAATTTTACAGGTAGAAAAACTCTGAACTCAAAGAGTTTAATTGACACACACAAGTGAAAAAGTGAAGAACAGGCCATTAATCAATCAGATCCTCTCATTTTACAGATAAGGATATTTTCCTACTTTCTATGTGATTATACACTAACAGTATCTCAGTAAACAACTCTATTAGTAATAAAAAGTCATGCTGCTGTTTTAAGTCAATATTAACAGTACTACTGTGGAATCTAAAGTGTTATAGAGGTCCATGATAGTACAATGGAATATCTTATTCTAATTCAATACTTAGCCATGTGCCAGGTCTCATGTTATTCACTGGAGAATAAAAGAGAAGCATAGTCCCTCCCCCAGGAGAGCTTCCAGTTTACCTAGAAATTCTATGCCTGATGCACATGAAACAATCTGACAACAATATAAGGAAGAATATGTAATGGACACAAACCAATTACCCAACAATACACAACTGAATATATAATTGACATGAAACTATGTGAGACTGAATATTTAATTGAATTCTTGCTTTCTAACTCCACGTTGGTTCATAAATGACACCCCATACATTCTTGTGTTGTCATGGAACCTCAAGAAAGTTCTATTGACTTTCACTTCTAAACAGATTGGACTGTTCTCTGGGACTGGCTTGGCAATGCTCCAGTCTCTCTGTCAGTGAGCTGCCTCACCCTTCCAGACCCCCCAGAGGGCACATAATCTTTGCATTAATGGGATAAATCACATCAATTTAAATTACTAATCAGGAAGAGCCAATTTCATCAATACTCCTATAAAGAATGCATACGTGTTTTATTTACTCTTAATGCATATTCTTTACAACTCAGTCAGATACAGGCTTTATTTTTTATTTTTATTTTTGTGGTAGTAGGGATTGAACCCAGGGGCCATTCTACCTCTGAGCTACACCCCCAGCCCTTTAAAAAAGAAAACCGGGTCTTGCGAATTTGCTGAGAGTCTCGCTAAATTGCTGAGACTAGTCTCAAATCTGTAATCCTTCTGTATCAGTCTCCCAAGTATTGGGATTACAGGCATGCACCACCACACCTAGCTAGGCTTCATTTTTAGAAGATACATAGGTATAGAATTAAAAGTGATTTATAGAGGGGGGAAGAGGGAAATCCACCAATGCACACAATGTATACACACAAATTTATCAGAGTCAATCACTATGTTGAGCACGAAAAGGAGGGAAGGGGGAGGGAATAGGGTGGGACTTGAGGGAGGGCTAAATGAGCAATGTGCATGCATGCTTCTGATACCCTGACACTTATCAAAATGTATACCTACAATGCATCAATAAATGAATATATTTAAAAAAATAAAAGTGATTTATATTTTACATTGTTTTAGATTAATTCTTCAGCTTCATCAGGAAACTGAATGCTGATTTTTTTGTTTTGTTTTGCTACTGGGGATTGAACCCAGGGGCATTCTACCTCCGAGCTACATCCCCAGCCTTATTTTTTATTCTTTATTTTGAAACAGGGTCTCACTAAGTTGCGGAGGGCCTCACTAAGTAGCTGAGGCTGGCCCCGAACCTGCGATCTTCCTGTCTCAGCCTCCCAAGTACTGGGATTATAAGCGAGTGCCACCATGCCCGGCTGAATGCTGAATTTTTTCTTTTCTGTATCAAAGCTAATCCTTTCAAGATCATTGGGCTACTATTAAGGCCACTATTTTATTTTTGTCAAAGGCATGATCATTTCTGGGTTTCATATCTAAGTGACTGGGAGTCATCCTCAAACCATTTCTTGTACCCCAAAACTAGTGGAACTGCCAAGTCTAATCTCTCTTGCATCTTTTTGTAAAGCTAGCAATACCCTGTGTTATTCCCTCCTTGTCTCACAGTTGGTTTAAGGAGAGAGCTTTCTAGCTCCTCTCCCTGGCTCCAAAACATTTTCCACACTGCTAACAGAATACTGTCTTGAAAAATATCCCTTTGCACACAGGTTCTCACTTCCCACTAAAAAAAGCATCAGTGGTTCCCACTGGCAGTAATGCTAATGAGCATTAAGGCACTTCATAATCTGACCCTAGAATATTTTTTAACATCCTCTATTACTCTTCCTTAACATGAATTCCTGTCCCCTAACAAACTATTCCATTTACTGCTTTCCTCATACAACAGTATTTCTATTTCCCTATTAACCACATAAGGAATTCTATTTTGCTAGTCTTCCTTGACCATCCTGTTCAAGTCCTACATTTTTCAAAAAGTTTTTGTCAAATACTGTAGCTCAAATGTCCTCTTTCTTCCTTTATACTCCAGAGTGCCCACTATTTTTTATTCTCATATCTCTTAGCTATTCTATATTGTTTTACTTTTCATGTAAGTTGAATCTCCCCAACTGGACATATCCTCAGATCTATACTGAGAATATCCATGTCACCAAACACAACACATATTTATGCTATTTTTACCTACAGCCAATTGTGTTAAGTCAAATGAACAAATTTTTAAATCTTATGAATCTAAGGTAAAAAAAGAAATTCAAACCTAGTCAATATGAAAAGAAATGAAAATATTGGCTTTTGTCGCTAATTTATTCAACCATTTCCTTTATGGATTGAAAAAGATGAGTTCCTGCTTTTTTAATTCCCAAATGATTTATTCTATTTGGAATGAATAGATAATGAATAAGCAAACACCCTCTTTACATTTAGAGATAAATGCACTGCTTTTAAAAGCTAGATTAACATTTTAATAGTTTTTTATAATCCTAGTGCTTAAGTGTATCCCCCTTCACATGGCATGACTTTCTTTAAAACCTCATCAGTAAACATAGATTCATGAATGAGTTATCCTTAACCCTGAAATTTTTTACTTTTGTATGAAGGGATGAGGGCAAAATATCCTTATCACAAGTAACTCTTTTTCTTCAGTAGTTGAGGACTTGGCAAGAAAATAGGTCTGAGATAGTATGCCATCTGTTGTGACCTATTAAACTCTTCCAACACCTTAAGTGATAGTATAATGTAATTTGTAACCACTAACATATTAAACATATTTTATATAGATTTTTATACAATGCATTTTAATACACTTTAAAGTTCAACTTGGAATAAAATTTCTCCATTTATATTACTGATTCATATTCACCTTATTCTGTCTTCACTTGAGCTATTAGAATATGAAATAAATAAAAGAACTTGAGAGATTCAGAGATGTTTTATTTAGTAAGGCTTCTAATCTAGGTAAAATCCCTCAGTGAAACAAATAATTAGTGCTGGGAATAGAAAGCAAAATAGAAATTCAATTTATGAATTTGTTATTTTTGCCATTGCTCTTTAGTTATTACAAATTGACTCATAAGAATAGAAGATTAGTCTTGCATTGGTCCTGTGGCCTGAGTCTTAAACTGCCAGTTTCTACTGAAGGAGCCCCACACTACATTAGCTATCACACAGACTGCAGAACATCATAGTTTACTTTCCAGAAGATTAAGGCAAAAAACGCCTTCCAAACCATCATTTCATGAATGTGAAAGAAAATATGCGAGATTCCTTTAATAGTCCATGTACCACAGGGTCAGAAAGACCTTAAAAGCCATCTAAAGTGCTATCTGATGCTAAAGTACCTTCAGTAAAGAGTACATTATCTTCTGAAAGTAGCCATCCCATTCCATATTTATCTATGTTGAGATATAGTTTCCCTGTAGCTTATGCCATAAAAGTTCTCTTTTCCTTTCAGCTTTTAAGATATAGAAAGACAGTAATCATGCTACCTCTCCCGCTCTTTTCTTCTGTGGGGTAAAAAACACTAGCATCTTTAATCTTGCCTACAATACCATTTTTATAATAATAACAACAGCCCTATTCTCTTTAGTACTAAGCAGTCGTGTGTGTGTGTGTGTGTGTGTGTGTGTGTGTGTGTGTGTGTGTTTTACTAGG
>PVJS01052477.1:0-13605 GCA_004027185.1 Glis glis
TAAAATGAGGATTAATACGTGGGATTGCATTAAACTAAAGAGTTTTTGTGCAGCAAAGGAAACAATCAAGAACCTCAACAGAGAGCCGACAGAATGGGAGAAGATTTTTGCCAGCTACTCCTCTGATAGAGGACTCATATCTAGAATATACAGAGAACTTAAAAAAATCACCACTAAAAAAACAAATAACCCAATCAAATAATGGTCAAGTGAACTAAATAGACACTTCACAGAAGAAGAAATACAAATGGCCCATAAATGTATGAAAAAAATTTCAACATCATTAGCAATCAGAGAGATGCAAATCAAAACTACACTGAGATTTCACCTAACCCCAATTAGAATGGCAATCATTAAAAACACAAACATCAACAAATGCTGGCGAGGATATGGAGAAGTAGGAACTCTACTACACTGTTAGTGGAATTGCAAATTAGTGCAACCGCTTTGGAAAACAGTGTGGAGGATCCTCAGAAGAATGGGAATAAACCTACCGTATGACCCAGCAATACCACTTCTAGGCTTCTACCCCAAAGAGCTAAAACCCAACTACCAGACTAATGCATGTGTATCTATGTTTATAGCTGCACAATTCACAATTGCCAAACTTTGGAACCAGCCAAGGTGTTCATCAACAGATGAATGGATCACAAAACTATGGGATATGTACACAATGGAATTTTACTCAGCCACAAAGAAGAACAAAATCACATCATTTGCAGGGAAATGGAGACAACTAGAGAATATCATGCTCAGTGATATTAGTAAGTCACTAAGAGTAAAAAATTGGATGTCCCCCCTAATCTGTGGGAACTAGATAGAATGGGACTTAGAAGGGACTTAGAAGGGAAGAAGAAGAAATCTTTAGATGGACAAAGAAGGTGACCTAACTGAGGGAGTTGGGGGGGTGGAGGGAAACACACTATAGCACATGATGTACATACACAAACCTATAAGACTCAATCACTATCAGAAGCATGAAAGGGAGGGAAGGGGAGGGAATAGGATGGGATTGGAGGGAGGGCTAAATGTGCAATGTGTGCATGTATGATGTTGATACCCTGACATATATCAAAATGTATAATTACAATGCACCAATAAATGAACATAAAAAAAGAAAAGAAAACACTTTACTAAGCTAATGGCATCTAAAAAATCTGAGAATAGTGATAGCCTTTCCAGATTTATATTTATATGTTCCCAATTGCATTATGACTATCTATTTTATTCAAAGATACAAATGGGATTTGTTTTGTTCCTGATAATTCTGTTTTGTGTTTTTCTTGTAAAACTGCGTAACTGTTGTTTGTTAACATTTAACAGAAATACAACACTCTATTTAGAGATGATAACTGTCACCTGCAAGACAGATTAAAAGAATTGGTGAAACTGACCTTCTGGATGTTCAACTGAGACTTAGAGAATAATCAGGAAGTAAAAGGGCTAAAAAAAAAATCCAATATTTTGGCCCTCACCCTCCAAGGTCAAATAGGACCCAGGGGATAATGGGACCTAGATAAGGACCCTGCAACTCTTGTAAGTCATCTGACTTCCTGCAACAGGGGGATCACTAAGGCCCCAGAGACTGGCAGACACAAGCAAATATTCTTCAAAAAGGAGGGTTTTCAGAGAGGAAGATGTCCCCTATGCTTCAAGGGAAGCCAAATGGTTAGCGAGATCATAACCTATCCTGGAAAATGGCACAACTGGTAGAGTTAAAGTCTTACCAAGTCTCTAAAAGTAACCCTGAAGAGCCTTGACTCTTCAAGAGTCTTTGCCTTAACAGCAAAATAATGTTAGAAAAACTTGTTTTCCCAACATAGGGCTAACTGCTTGGTCTTGAACACCCAGCAGAACAATATAACCAGATGCAAATGTGCTATTTCAGGGACAAAAAGGAGCTGTACTCAACCCATTTATAATAGTACTTCTACCTTTATACTCACAGAAAAAATAAGATATGACACCAATGTCCAAAACATCCCTCCAGTTAAGTTCTTATAAAATGCTGTAAAGTTAAACCTGTCATTCTTGAAGTTTTACAGGACCAGGACCATCAGACACTAAAGGGGAGATTCCGATTCCTGTAAACTCCTGGAGGATCTATGAGTACCGTTCCAAATCCTACAGACAAAAAAAAAAAAAAAAAAAAAAGCAGCCTATTTAAGCTAAGTTAAAGACAACATGCTTGGTTTCTTCAGGCTTTGTACTACAAGGGCTTTTCACAATGTTATATATATAATAACTCATGGTCTATTACAAATGGGTTGGCTACCTGGCCTCCAATTTAAAATGTTAACAGATGGATGACCCAAGGTAAATAGTTATGGAAAAACAATTATGGCAAGATATCTGGGTTATTGTATAATATACTAATGTGTCAATTTTTCTTGTAGATGTCCACTGAACCACCACGAATGACTTTGAACAAAGATAACTAGGCTTCCTCAGCCCAACAGTTATAGATGGCGATGAGAACAACACCTCATATGAAGTATTCCTTCTTCCATGGTCATCTAGATCAACCACCCCAATACTCTGACTACAATACTCTGACAGCACCCCCTACCAGCTCGAAGCATTTAAAGTGGTCATCATCCCATTTCCTGAACAACAGTTAGGGTCAGTTCATCAGAGGCGAGACAGGAGGCAGGGCAGAGGACCTGGGGACAGGAGGGATTAAAAAGGCCATCTGTATCACCTTCTGTGAGGTGGGGGGAAGTGAGAGACTGGTTGGCACCAGGAGATCAGGGCCCACCAACCCACAAGATAACAATTCAAATTAAGGATCGAAATTGATAAAAAGACATTGGTTCCCCCAAACCCAATTCTAAACAATCATAAAAGAGAAGATGGGGAACCTCAGTAAGGTTTAAAAGTCCACCTCCCGAGAGTATTGGTGGTTATTCTCTTTCGGGGACCCTTTCTCCCTCAGAAGGGTGTAGCTGTTTTTGTCTTCTATCTTTCTTTGACTGAAACTTTCATTTTTCTATACACTTCGTTAGTCCTCAGATTTCATTCATCAAATTCCACTGGACAAAAACCCTATAAGAGTAATTTTAAGTTATAAATATATGTATAGCTTTACTCTCTTTTTGTGGATTATCCCTCATAATGTATCTTATTATTCATATGATATATATTTCTAGAACAAAAGTTGTAGGTCTACATTAGTGAAAAACAAAGGTAGATTTTAAAAAGTTATAATTCAATATAGAAGCATATAATTAATCATGCTTGGTAGATTTTTTATGCTGATGAATAAAGAGGGTGAGGAATGTAATATCTGTTTTGCATGGCTTTTGTAGATAATAGTTTTTGTTGTAGCTGCTGTTCTTTAACAAATAATTATTCTGGAAGGAATGCATTACCAATTTCTATGATGAATTTGCTTTCTATTTAACAATATTATTTTTAATTGTGTTTCTTCCTGTTGGCAAGAATAGAGATTTAGAGATCTCAGTTCTAGATGCTGAAAATGTGTCAGCAAAGAGTAGGATATTGGCATACAGTGAGCCAAGTCAAAGACATAAGGAGAAGTTGATGATTGACTTATGGTTATTTATGTACATAATGTGTATACCATTTAATGACTTTCTCATCATGGAAAAATATCCCCAAATGGCATTTCTTCCCTTAACATAGGGATAATTTTTAATTTTTATAAGAAAATAGAGATAATAAATGGGAGAGCCTTGTCAACTGTAAATAATATATTTTTATCTATTTTAATGTAACCACATTGTTTAAAGAGATATGGATAGCCTATATATTCAATAGAAATTCTGATTATATCATGACAATAGAGTATAACACTAAAATAATAGAAAATAAGCTTTCACTACTTATATTTTAATGCAGGCAATTTATTTTAAGCAAGAAGCTGTAGGTAGGCAGGACTTTAGATCAAAACAAATAGAAAAATTAATCCTAAAATTAATAGGGAAGCACAAAAGACACTGAATAGCCAGAGCAATCTTGAAGAAAAAAATAAAGCTGGAGGCATCACAATACCTAATTTAAAGACATACTACAGGGCTACTGTATGCAAGACTCCAAATGTCAGTTTAGGTGCTTCAACTTGATGCCATTCTCAAAATCTCAATAGCAAAATAATACAATTAAAAAATAGGCAAGTGATCTGAATAGACATTTCTCAAAAGAAGAAATATTAATGGCCAACTGTTATATGAAATATACACTCAACATCACTAGATATCATGGAAATGCAAATGCAAACCACAATTGGATGTCATCTCACTCTATTCAAGCAGGCTATTGTTTGAAAACATAAAAAAAAATAAATACTGGCAAAGATGTGAAAAAAAGATCTCTTGTATAACACCGGTGGGAATGTAAGTAAGACAGCTTTTAAGGAAGACAGTATGGAGATTCTTCATAGAGCTAAAAATAGAACTGCCTCATTTCTGATTGCCTATTTAAAAGAAATGAAGTCTATATGAAATAGATACCTGAAATATATTTATTGCAGCCAAGGAATCAAGCAACATGTCCATCAATAATGGATGAATGGATAAAGAAAATGTGACGTGTGAGTGTGTGTGTGTGTGTGTGTGTATGTGTGTGTGTGTGTGTGTGTACTGTAATATATTCAACCATAAAAATGAATGAAACCTGTCATTTCTGGCAAAATGGATGGAAATGGAGGATATTATGTTATGTTAAGTGAAATAATTCAGGTACAAAAAGACAAATAACACATGTTCTTTGTGAAAACTAAAACAGTTGATCTCAAAGTAGAAGAGAGTAGAATATTAATAACCATAGGGTAAGAAGGATAGGAAGGAGGAGATAGATAGAGAGAGGAAGACTGGATAATAGGTACCAAAGTACAATTAGAGCTGGGCATGGTGGCATATGCTTATAATCTCAGTACTTGAAATGCTGAGATAGGAGAATTGCAGGTTCTCAGCCAGCCTCAGCAACTTAGTGAGACTCTCCACAACTTAGTGAGACCCTGTTTCAAAATAAAAAATACAATAGGGCTGGAGGTGTAGCTCAGAGGTAGAATGACCCCTGGTTCTAGCCCCAGTGCCACACCAAAGGAAAAAAATACAATTAGATATGAGCAATAAGTTATACTGTTCTACAAAGCAGTAAGGTGGCTATAATTCATAATACACCATTATATAGTTGATGAGAAACTAAAAGAGGGAAGTTAGAGGGCTACAAACATAAATAAATGATGAAATGGAAATACTACTAATTACCCTGACTAGATCAGTACATTTTATATACATGGATTGAAATATTATACCATTCTCCATAAATACAAACAAGAAAAATGTTATAAATCAATAAGGGAAAAAGAAAATAACATTATAGAGATTTAAATGTTCAGGCTTTTGTAACTAATTAGTTCATTGGAAAGACAAAATAAAAAAGTAAGATCCCTTTCCAAAAATAACTGACCCAAATTACCAAAACAATAAGAAAATATTCAGGAAAACTGTGGTATTTTCCTATGTTTCATTAAATGCCAAGTAAACAAACTAGAAACATTTTAATGTTTAAACATTTTAATTAAAATTAAACATTTTAATCTAGAAGTAGATTTTTGTACACATCTTTAGGTATTATTCATAAAACATTTAGTCTTTATTTTTTCTCTTAGCTCCTCTGTGTTAATGATTATAATTTAGCTTATTTTCTCTCTTTTCTTTCAGTTTCTTTTCTTCATTCACTTAATAAAGACTTCAACCAGACATGTTTTACCAGTTAAAAATGTTAATCAGATTAGTTACTGTCCTTCAGAAGTTGCATAGCAAAATCAACATTTACTGAGCATTCATGTACAAAATCAACATTTACTGAGCATTCATATAAAAGATGAAGTAGGTTCCAGGGAAATCAAATGGAAAGAAAAAAGTCATGAATTCTTGTCATAAAGGGTATTGTATGAGGGTGGGCCTGATCTCAAAATAAGCTCAGAAAGTTTTGTAAACTTAGTCTTAAGAGAATAGGTAAGTAGTGAGTGATAAGTAGTGAGTGTGACAAACACATTTGCAGCTTGAGTGAATGGTATAAACACATCTGAAAGGCAGAAAAATGCAGGATTTGCTGAGACAGAAGTTGAATAAATGAGCTAGGTTGGCTTCAGGACTTTGAGAAGATAATGATGAGAGGCATACCACAATAGTCTCCTAGGAACAATATCGTTTAGACTCAAGAATGTCAGCGTTAGGTGCTTCAACTTCATTCTGTTCTCAAAATATGAAGTCACTAAAACATTCTGAGGAAGGCAAACATTTCATCATGGGAATGAAAAAATGAAGATGGCCAGGTCAGTTGAGATGATTTTTCTCTTTCTTTATTTTTAATGTGAGCAAGTCTAACCTAAAGTGGTAACTGAGATGGTATTAGCTCAAAGGAAAGAGAATAAGCATGCAAAGAAATCCTGAGGAAATAGAGTCATTAGAATTTAGGAACTAGGAAGTTTGAGTAGACAGATTAAGCTATCAACAAGTGATAACTTTCAAACACTGGCAGTTTTGTAACCAAATTCTAATACCTGCCCCAATTTTCTGAATCAAATATGAGCCTTTGAGAAGAAGGAAAAAGAAATTTATTGGTTTGCTAGCAAATTGGAGAAACCAGTGAATGTCAGAGTTCATGAACAAGCCCCACATTTTCCCCGAACAAAGGAATCATGTCCCTTTGAAGAGTTAGCTCTTCAGGGTCACACTGATGTGCTTGCCTGAAATGACACAATTCATGTCTAAGTCATCCTTGAGTTGGTTCTTTCTTAGACCCACAGGAGGCCAGGTCTTCACCCCTTAAGTTCAGTAAACTGATAAGAGAGAGAGAACAAAAGAAGGGAGGAGGAGTGTTATCATGCTCCTATTAGGAGAGGGGAAGGACAAAAGAAGGAAGGAGGAAAAATGACAGCTTTGAAACAGGCCAGGTGTCCTGGTGCACACCTCTAATCCCAGTACTTGGGAGGATGACACAGGAAGAGTGCAGGTTCGAAGCCAGCCTCCGCAACCTAGTGAGGCTATCAGCAACTTAGCAAGACCCTGTTTCAAAATTAAAAAAAAATAAAAAAATAGGGCTGGGGGTGTAGCTCAGAGGTAGAATGCCCCTGGGTTCAATCCCCAGCACCAAAAAGAAAAAGAAAAAAGAAAATAAGAAACAGGCCATCTGTTAGCTGCCAGGATCAGAAGTAGGCCCATAGTTTTGACAATTGGGATATTAAGAACTCTTGAGTGTGTGGGTAGGGGAGTTGGAAAGTATTTTAACAAAATGTTGGATTTGAAATAGCATAATGTTAAAGGACAAATGTCCAGAAATCACTGCAAATCCATGAAATGCACATGGATTCTCCAGAAAAAAAAAAGTCAAGAATTGAAAGAGTAATATAAGGTTCTGGGTCAAAGAAGTGAGAGTCAAGGATATGGCCCTGAGTAAGATTTCTAATGGAAAACTACAGAAGAGAATATCCCCGAAGTAAAATTTAGTGAATGTCTACACAATGCCTATTGGAATTTGGAGAGAGTGCATCAAGCAGAGTTGCATATTGTACAATTTAGGGGAAACAGTATTTTCAAAAGAATGAAATGACCAATTGTGTTACTATAAAAAGTAAACAACAACAAAAAAAAGCAAAACAAACAGGGACAACTGGACTGACAGAAGGATTCTGACAGGAGATTATGTTCAGAGAAATAAGGCAGCAAATAATGGATTATGCATTCTAGGATGTTTGCAATTCAAGAGTTCATTAATCAGACAATTCTTAAATGATTTATATCTAGCCAGAAATTAGAAATGCCACTGAAGCCTGGATTAAACCAACCATTGTCCTGAAGGAGAGAGGGCTCTGGCTGCTGGAGCAGAGTCAAGGAGAGGACACAGGAGAACCGAGAGTCCCTGAGAGGAGAGCCAGCCTGAACTGCAAAGGACAGGTTAGGCTTCTTAGAGGAGAAGCTGCTTGCAAAAAGAAAAGCAGCCATCTTCCTAAAGAACTGGAGATGGCTGTAGGAAGAAAGAAGGGTCATTGTAGGTGGGCCGCTGCAATGAGAAGAAACATCAAACAGATGGGAAATGGTACACACCAGGGTGACGAAAAGGAGACTATTGTGAGAAGGTTGGTGAGAACGCAGGAGAGTGATGAGAAGTGAGGCTAAAAAGCAAAATATGACCTTGGAAGTGTTGCTAAGAAATTATAACTTTCCCTGGAGTACATTGAATAATAGGGTTTTAAAAGGGGAGGGATATATACCTCAGTCAATCACAAGATTATCCTTGCTGTTTCCCAGTTTATACAAAAGAAGGACACACACACACACACACACACACACACACGCTCAATCTGTTGTCGATCAAGGAGCAACAATCTATACTTATTTCTTCTGGTTTTGAAATTCCTGGTGCCTCAAAGTATGGGAATTACGGACACCTCATACATACAGGTAACTTTTGGTTCATGTTATTGCCTAATTTTAATTAAAAAGAAAAATGGAGTGGTATTTAAAGTTAAAATATGAACAATTTTAAAATTGTTGGGGTCACTGTTAACTATACAAGGGGATTTATTTGGATAGGAGGCCAGTAGGACTCTGAGCAAGCCAATGGGAACAGAAAGGAGCTTTGATGGAAAGGAAGGTTAGCTCCTAAGGATAACTTCCAATCACATAGATGCAGAAGTTAACTTTACCCTGTGTTTGAAGATACCTAATAATTCCTCCACAGCAGTAGAAAATTTCCTATCACTGGAATATATCACAAATAAAAATTGATTGACTATGGTGCCAACTTACCAGTCACTTGGGAATCACTTGCCTATACAACTAGCTAACAAAAATTGGAGAAATAACATTGTTTCTCACCAAATTATTTCATTTGCTACTGCTTCAGAGTTCTAAAAAAGTATCTTTAAATCTTGTTGTGTATCAAGAATAAATATATTAATGTACCTGTGAGATATATATATATATGGATTCTAGACAATGTACTGATACCCATTATTTTCAAGAATTACTGGCTGGGGAAGTAGGGGTGTAAAAAAACAAAACCCGAACATATGACTATTTTTAAAATTACTGAGAGTTGTTTATTAGGGACACAGTTTCTTGAACTGAATTATCACATTTGAAATTCGTGACCCAAAGCTGTTGCTCTTCTCAGCTGTGCAATTGACACCCACTGGCACAGTGTGTGTTGGGGGGAGAGATGCTTTTTTTAAGATCTGTTAATTTAACTTATCTAAATAATTGGCTTAGACATGAAGAGCATAGAATTGTATCGTTTGGGTAGTTTTATTAACTGAAAAGTCAGGTGTTGAAATACTTTTAAATCCTGTTATTCTGTTCTTTGCTGGTGTAATGTGGGCAGATTCTCACTTGTTAATTATATTGTGTATGAAAAAGTAGAAAAACTCAATCAAAAGAAATAAAGTATCCTATATCATTACTTCTTTGCATGTAAGTATATACGCACAAAGAAATATTGCCCTTGCTGTCACAAAACCAGCTTTGTCCTTGCTACAATTCCATAGTCACAAATTATCATGACAGAAATATTTCCCTTTTCAAGATATTGCTTTCTACTGTAAATAAAATATCTTGTTACTTTACCATCAACACTAACCATTATGCAGCTCCTACTTAAGTATAACTACCCAGAAACTCTCTAGAAAATCATAACAAACTTGAATTCTTATTATTTCAGACAGCAACTTTCCAAAATAATGTATTGATACTATTTAATCTATAATTCAGAATAGCTATTTTTTTAGATTATACATGGTTGAAATCTTCTCTTTATAAATATCCTCTCTCACCTTCTTTAGCCTACTATAAGAATGATAAATTGAATAACTTGATTTCAACTCACTGATTATTCCTAAAATTTATAATGATATTTGCTTGTGAGAAGCTGTGGTACCACAACTGATATTTCAGAGACCTGATTCTTCAGATATATTAGAGATGTATGTCCCTTACATACCATTTAAATACAGTTTGTGTCTCCGTCTTGGCTATGGACTCTGAACCCCAAAAGATGCTTCTAAAATTTGTATTCTGATTTAGAGTTATCAAACTAAATATTGAATATCACTTTATATATATTTATCAAACTAGATGTATTATCTTGTACATTTTCATTTCCAGATCTAATGTTTTTGAGAACCTTTAGGGCATTATAAAAATGGATATAAATTTTGCTTGGAAATATAGTTTATTGAAAGATGAACTGAAGATAAGAACTCTTATCTCACATGTCAACAATTGGAAAAACATGAGTGGATGTACACGAAGTAGATAATTACAATTAAAAGACTGGGGTGTAGCCCAGTGGTAGAGCATTTGCCTTGCATGCAGGAAGCCCTGGGATCAATTCTCAATGCCACAAAGAAAAAAAGAAAAAAGATTCTGATTCAGTAAGTGCTTTAATAAACACATGAATGGGGACAAATGAGCACAGCATCATTGAAGACAGACAATGTACTCTGATCTAAATTGATATGAAGAGTCTTCAGAAGGTATTTGAGAATTGAACAGGAAACAAATTCAATAATAAATAAAACAAGAAACAGGCATTTAAGAATGAAGTGATGGAGAAATGGCAGGAAGAGATCACTGGTAACCAGTCTGCAGCCGAGCTGCGACAGTGTCAGCAACTCGAGTTGCACTCATCAATGAGGCAAACTCTTCCACACTGACCTGAAACAGAAACCAGGTACAACCAAGACAAGACATCCATCATGTTTCCAATACCCAGAGATGCTGTTCTGTGAGTTACCTCGGCTCAAACTACAAGAATAATGTAAGGCTGAACAACCCTAGGAGGAAATATTGCTACATATGGATGGAAATGGTTCA
This sequence comes from Glis glis, assembly GCA_004027185.1. Lineage (NCBI taxonomy): Eukaryota > Metazoa > Chordata > Mammalia > Rodentia > Gliridae > Glis > Glis glis. The sequence continues at coordinate 10,845 of PVJS01052477.1, forward strand.
GAAAAAAAGACTTCACTTGCTGGAGGCATTGACAAAACCTTTCAACTCATGCAGATGAGGAACAAGGGAAAGGCAGAGGAGTTTTAAGAACAGAAACAGTAGCAAATGAAAAGAATTCAGGATAATGTACTGCAAAATAAGAAGAGTTGGTCTTTCCATGAAAAGTGTGAACTCTGCACACAAAAAGAGGCCATGGGACCATGCAAATGGGGCCGAGGACCCATGACCCGGGAGCCCTGACTTTATAATACTGTGTGTTCACCAAACCCAGCTTTATGAGTAAGTGGTTTCAGTTAGTAGCGAGAGAAGTGGGACAGGAGAGAGGATTTCCATGAGACTTCTTTCAAATGCCACTCTGAAACATCAGAAAGTTCCCTAGATGGAGGTAGCAGTGAGAGTTAAGGAATTATTAACTGAGTGAAATTGCAACATGTATTGTTTTCTTTGTAAAGTTTGTCTTCACATCTTGACATTATTCAATCCTTACCTCCCAATACCCACTTTATAGATTAAGACATTTTACACAAAATTTTATTTACTTAACAAATAGAGATCTCTCTGTGTCAGACTGTACAAAACTTTAGACAGCAATTAGTGGCTAAAGAAACACGAGGCCTAGTTGTCAAAGTTTAATTAGCATGATAGGTATTCATTAATCAAATATAGAATGATGTAATTATCATTTTTATTTTGCCTCAATGGAAAGGGATCTCTAAGGGCTAAAGCAAAGGAATCTGATCAAGTCTCAGGACACATGGCGTTGACTGGTGTGTGAGAAGGAGCTAATCTGATGAAGGTGAAGTGGAGTGGAATTCTAGGCAGAGGGATGAGCTGGCTCAGTACACTGAGAGTGGAGACAAAATGCTGGGTGGAATCTACTGTAGCTAGTAAGGAGACAAAAATTTTCAGAGAAGACTGGGCCAACCCTGCAGAGGACTGCAGATTATAAACTCTAAGCATTTTAAGTGTTAGATCAACAACTGACAGGTGGCTTTAAGCAGGGAAGGAAAGTGACTGGCATAGTTACACCTGAAGATTATTTTGACTTCAGAGACACATGAATTGGATAGGAAAGTCTTGGGGTGAGGACGCCGATAATATTGTCCATAGAACGCTTAGGAGGTTGATAAAGTACAGTGACACTCAGGATTATTCATACCGTTTCCTTCTTTTCCCCAAGCTCTAAGCATTGAGCTACCTAGGCCTCCATCCTGTCATCTCTTCTTTATGTATGTTTACTCCCTAAGTGCACTGAGTCTCATAGTTAAAAAAGCATCTAAATTCAGACTTTTTCCAAATTCATATCCCCATTTGGACCCAATGCTTAAGCCCTGAAAACTTAGCTCCACCTTAATTTCTAGTAGGCATTCCAAATTTAGCATGCCAAATTGAACTCTTGATTTGAAACTCTCTACAGTTGTTCTTTCTGCAGTCTCCCCTACTTCCATAATTGGGAACCTCATTTTCCAAGTGGCTCAGCCCATACTTCTGAATGATAGAATGCTTGACTACTCTCTTTTTTCTCACAACCATCATCTAATCTATCAGTAAATATTATTCCCGATAAATCACAGCCCAACCCTGTTTTTCCACTTCCACTCCTAAAACCCTGGTCAAAGGCACTAATTCCTCAGATTATTTTGTTAGTTTCTTAAATAATCTCAATTTGCAACATTATAGTCTATCTCAACAAAAAGATACAAGTCATATAATAGTCTTTTCTCAGAACCCTCTAGTACCTTGGTAACATATTCTAAATGGAATGCAATAGCCTTCCTGTGGCAAATTATATTTCCCACTGTGGCTGCAACAAAATTTTCCATCCCACCTACTCTTCAGCAGAGTGATCTTGCCACTCTCCCATCAAGAGATTGAGCCCAAGCCAATGGCAGACGCCTGTAATCCCAGCTACTGGGGAGGTGGAGGCAAGAGGATCACAAGTTTGAGGCTAGCTTGGGCAATTTAGCAAGACCCAATAATAATAGCAATAATAATATTAATATTAATAATAAAGTGGACCAGGAATGTAGCTTGGTAGTAGAAGACCCCTAGGTTCAAACACAAAGAGAGAAAGATTGAGTCCATATCTCCACTTGCTTGGCCATGAGTGGCTCTGTGACTATTTTGAGAGAAAGAGAATATGTCAAATTCGATACTATGTCAGTTCTAGACCCAGCCCTTAACAAACTTGACAGCTTGTTCTTCTTGCTTCTTGGAATGCTCAATTTTGAAACTCTTGTTCTTGGGACATTCCACCTTAAAACCCAAGCCCCCCCCTTTAGAGTCACTTCTAAAGGCATGTGGTCATTTACTTTGGGGACTATTTTATATGAGTGTTGATAAAAATTAAAACCCAAGTTGACCTCATTGCATGTCACCCCATGAATGTTGACGATGGAAGGAATACCTTGCCTATGGTATACTGTCACTTCAGGACTGAAAAGCTGGGGAAGAAACTTAATTTTCTTTGCATAAATCAGAAGAACTTAAAAGCTAGTGTGCTGAGTTCCCATGTTGACTTCAGCAGATAAAGTAAGCTGATAGTGTTAATTCAGATATACAAAATTATCTGAATCTTGGTTTGTGTAGATTTACAGTCTACATGCAATATTAACTAAGATAGCTTTTACAGTTCGACGTGTGTATGTAGGCGCTCTACCACCCTCTCCCACATGCATTAGTTACTGAACTTTCTAAACTGGCATTGTAACATTACAACAATGTTTTGTTGCACCAATTTTTTAAACTTTACAGTGCAATA
>PVJS01052478.1:0-13605 GCA_004027185.1 Glis glis
GTTTCAAAATAAAGTATAAAAAATAGGGCCGGGGGTGTAGCGTGGAGGTAGAACGTCCCTGGGTTCAATCCCCGTACCGCAAAAATATAAAGAAAGAAAGAAAGAAAGAAAGAAAGAAAGAAAGAAAGAAAGAAAGAAGGAAGGAAGGAAGGAAGGAAGGAAGGAAGGAAGGAAGGAAATAAAAATTTAAAAAATAAAATAAAAAGGTCTGGGGGTATAGCTTGGCAGAAGACTGCCTGTGGGCTCAATCTCCAGTACGAACAAATAAATACAAATAAGCTTTATTATTTAAATTCTGTAATTCAGGAATATTCAGTATATCCATGTATTTTTAACTGTACATCCCAACTTCAAAATAATAAGTATTACTAGGCTAGGATTAAGACATACCAATAATTTCATTTATGAAGAAATTACCTTAGGGTTAAGCTGATATCATCACCTCTATTGATCAAAATATTCATCAGGCTTTTACTAGGCATCATCCACTCCCGCCCATAATCTCAAACTAGAAAATGTAACACACTTATCTCAAACATTGCAACAGTCCTTCTACATAATCAATTTCAAATTCAAAGTAAATGACTCGAGTTGAACCTCCATCAAAAATTGATTTCTAAGCCGGGCGTGGTGGCGCATGCTTGTGATCCCAGTACTTGGGAGGCTGAGACAGGAGGATCGCAGGTTCGCGGCCAGCCTCAGAAACTTGTGAGGCCCTCCGCAACTTAGTGAGACCCTGTTTCAAAGTAAAGAATATAAAATAGGGCTGGGGGTGTAGCTCATGTTCCCTTCACCGCTGTGGGTGGGGACCATGCAGAACTAAATAAGGACTGCCTGTAACCTCTCCTCTTCATGCTTTGACTTTAAGCTCCGCCTTATATCAAGCGGCAATACTTTCATTTTTGCTTTCTTTATGACCACATTATATCATTACTTCTTGTTTTGTTCAAGCCTTATATACCACAAAATAAGACACAGCTAAACCAGGTGCAGTGGCGCATGCCAGTAATCCCAATTGAAGCTTGGACGCCACCATGGGCAACTCGGTGAAAACCTGTCTCAGAATTTTAAAAACAGGCTAGTGATGTAGCTCAGTGCAGATCATCCCTGGATTCAATTCCCAGCACCACAGAAAAGACACAACTGGGCTATTTATTAGTACAATCTGAAAGTTTTTGGTCTTATTCACACTACTGCACTTACATGTATCTTTTCATTATACCTGGTTAACCTTTATTCCTAATTTTGCTGAATGGGGTTTATAAAAAATTTATATAAAAAATTCTCCCCTTGCTCCTTCTCCCAGATTCTGATTTATTAGCCTCTACTTTCCATTATTTTATTACACGTGATATTCAAATAAGTTATACATAAATTCACATATCTTCTTTTTTTGATACTGGGGATTGAACCCACTCTACCGCTCTACCACTGAGCTATATCCCCAGCCCTTCTCATCTTTTATTTTGGGGCAGTCTCACTAAATTGCAAGGCTGACCTCCAACTTGCAACCCTCCTATCTCAGCCTTCTGAGTACCTGAGATTAAACGGCATGCACTGCCATCCCTGGCTAAATTTAAATATCTTAGTAGATCCCAAATCAGACAATATACCCTTCCAAATGAGAAGACCATTACAAATCTAAAGAATTCATGTTAAAAATCCAAGCGTAATAGTGCACACTTGCAATCCCAGTACTTGGGAGGTTGAGACAGGAGGATCACAGCTTCAAGGACAGCCTCAGAAAGTAGTGAGACTCTCATCAACCTAGCAAGACCTTGTTTCAAAATAAAAATAAAAGTAGGGCTAGGGGTATAGCTCGGAGGTAGAATGCCTCTGGGTTGAATCCCCAGTCTCTCATACACACACACACACACACACACACACAAAGAATTCATGTTAAGTATAGAAGATTTTTTAAAAATTTCACACAATGAATTATATACTTTAAAAATGGGTAAACTATTAGTTATATCTTTTTGCTGTTATTATTTTTTTTTTGGTACTGGGGATTGAACCCAGGGGCATTCTACCTCCGGAACTACACCCCCAGCCCTATTTTTTATCCTTTGTTTTGAAACAGGGTCTCACGAAGTTGTGGAGGGCCTCACTAAGTAGCTGAGACTGGCCGCAAACCTGGATCCTCCTGTCTCAGCCTCCCAAGTACTGGGATTTCACCACCACACCTGGCTAAAATTTTAATTTAAAGAGCACGGCATTCCTATCAAAGAAAACAAACGATTCCTAACTTTATCAATTATAGATAGCCACTGTTTTCAGCCCATTTATTGACATATAATATATATAATATGTGTTATTTCAATATATGTGATACATAATTTTGGTTAAAATGAACATTTTTTCATGTTTACAATTACTTAACATATTATTTCACTGAATGGCTACACCAAAACTAGTGTGATGTTGGAACATTTTTATATCGTTTTTATTACAAAATAACACTCCTATTATAAACATTTCTCAGTGATTGTACAAATCTTCATAATCAATTCTACGAACAGTTGTGTAAAAGGATATGCTCAAGACTGATGATCTCTTAATGAGACTCAAAAACAGTGGTGGATGAAAAGAGTCTCCTCCCTGGGGATGCAATTTCACAGGCCTGGTTAACAGGGCCCAGATTAGTTTTCAAACAGCATCACTAGTTCCCAAGGGATACCTTATGTGGCTGTGACTTTTGAGTCACTCTCGAAAACATTCCATTTTAAAATGACATAGAAAAAATGTTCAATATGCAAAATAAAATTGGGATGTAATTACACATAATAGCAAATACCAAAAAATTGTAAAAGCAGGTCCAAAGAAAATATATCAAAATATTAACAGGTTTAGGGGTTATTTCTAAAAATAACAGTAAAAATGATCTTTCCATTACAGACAACTTTATTGTGTTGTTTTTTAACACTGTTATCAAAGAAAAGATATACATTAATTCAAGCAGCAAATTCCAGAGCTTATGTAAGGAATCAGGGATCACCAAAATCCTCACTCTAAAGGTTAGAAAACTGAAGTTTAACTGATGCCAGCATAGTCACCTAGCTGTTAAACACCAGAGCCTCAGCTGGGTACCGTGATCCCTGAAAAGGCTTCAGAGTTTCCATTATCCACTGCAACATATTCTGTGAAACATCTCCTAATAAAATATTGATACCATATCCCTACACATGAACTCAAACACCAATGTCAAGTTCCTAAGAATCAAGGCTAATGTAAAAAAAAAAAAAAATTTTTTTTTTTTTGTGGTACTGGGGATTGAGCCCAGGGGCATGCAACCTCTGAGCTACATCCCCAGGCATATTTTTATTTTTATTTTTAAATAGGTTCTCGTTAAGTTGATGAGAGTCTTGCTACTTGCTGAGGCTGTCCTTAAACCTGCGATCCTCCTGTCTCAACCTCCCAAGTACTGAGATTGCAGGCATGTGACACCACGCCTAGCATGTAAAAAATTTTTTAAAAACTCTAAGAAATTAGCAAATCATTAACTGTGTACAGCACTAATTTTATAATTCTGAAACAACTTAAATCCAATCCTGCAAATGTGTTTCTTACATGGCATACTCAAGACCATTATATGTATGTGTATGTGTCCCAATTTTTCTAAGAATGTAAGTACACAGAAAAGCATGTTTATGAATTGACTTCTTCTTGCAACAATTTGTTTGCTCACAAGAACACACACATAACCCTCACAAAAGCTCAGTTAACACACACCTAGAATCCTTCCGTCAAAGCAAACCTGAAGTCCCATAAACAAAATGGGAAAGCCAATCAGGGCTGAAGACAGTAAGATCAAAACTCATTTAACTTTGCCAAGGAATGTTACTAAACAAAAAATTCTGTGTTTTTTTATATACTGCTTCATTTCTCTATTACTAAATCTCAAAATATGAAACATACTGTTCCATAGGATTATTTTGTGTGTGTGCAGTACTGGGGACTGAATCCAAGGGCATTCTACCTCCAAGCTACACCCCCAGCCCTACTTTATTTTTTATTTTGAAACAGGGTCTCACTAAGTTACAGAGGGCCAAAGTTGATGAGGCTGACTGCAAACCTACGACACTCCTGTCTCAGCTTCTCAAGTACTGGGATTACAAACATGTGCCACCACATCCGGCTTCATAGGATTTTATATAATAGCATACACGTATTATTTTATAATGAAAAAATGATTCAGTAGACAATTAAAATGCATCTACTGCACTATATGCCATAGACCTGCAGTTATAGAGATAAGTAAAACAATCTCAAATGCCTACAAGTATTCCCAAAATGAAATAAGTTTGTCAAAGCTGAACAATTTTTGATTAATAACTGACATTTATTTAGTGTTTAACAAATGCCAAGTACTATTTTAAGCATTTTGCATGTAGTATCTTGTTTGCACCTCAAAATTCTGAGATAGAGAGCAGGGTATGGTGGGGCACGCCTGTAATGTCAGTACGTGGGAGGCTGAGACAGGAGGATCGCAGGTTCGAGGACAGCCTCAGCAAGTACTGAGAATCTCATCAACCTAGCAAGACCCTGTTTCAAAATAAAAATAAAAAAATTGGGCTGGGGGTATAGCTCAGAGGTAGAATGCCTCTGGGTTCAATCCCTAGTACCAAAAAAAAATTCTGAGATAGATTATTATTACCATTCACAATTCAGGAAGAACACAAAAGTAAGTAACCTGCCCAAGGTCATACAACAGTGGCAGTCAGACAGACTTCGGATGTAGTTGTATAAAACATCATATAAGTGAACTACAAATTCATAATCAACAAATGACTCTTAAGTACACAGAACTTTCAACTATCAAATACTTATTTATCAGCTTTTATGTGGTAGCCACTTTGATGAAAAGAGAGACAAGGTCCCTGTTTTCCCAGCTTTTTCAAGTGTGTAAAGAGAAAAAATATTTTTTTCAATCATAATTGCAATAGAGAAAATAACAAAAAATGGAGAGTCTCACTATTTGCTGAGGCTGTCCTCAAATAACAAAAAATGGTGGAAATAACAAAAAAATTTGAGGTGCAAACAGGAACTGAGCTTAGATCTAAATTACTTCAAATATTTGAAGATATAAACTTTCCAGACAAGGAGAAACAAGCAAGAAGGACCTGAGCCATGAGGCACATTCGTAAAACAGAACAAAGCAATGAGAAATGTCATGAGGTTGGAGAGGTAAACATGGGCTAATTCATGTAGTGTCTTATACATGCCATTTATAGTTAAGTTTCTGGTTGTTTTGTTTTCTTTTTCTGTGGAACTGAGGAATGATCCTAGGGCCTTGTACATTCTAGGCAAACACTCTACCACTGAGGTACACCTCTAGCCCCTTTTTTTTAAGTTTTGGTACTGGGAATTGAACCTAGTAGCACTTTACAACCAAGCTACACTCTCAGCCCTTTTTATTTTTAATTTTGAAATAGGGTCTCTCTAAGTTTTCTAGCCTGACCTCAAAGTATAAGTGTGTGTGTGTGTGCGCGCGCGCGCACGCACGTCCCCATATTCAATCACTGGGGACTGAATACAGGGGCATTCTAGCTTTTTGTGTATATGTGATACTGGGGGCATTCTACCTCCGAGCCACACCCCCAGCCCTATTTTATTTTTATTTTGAAACGGGGTCTCCTTAGGTTGGTGAGAGTCTCACTGTTTGCTGAGGCTGTCCTCAAACCTGCAATCCTCCCGTCTCAGCCTCCCAAGTACTGGGATTACAGGTATGCACAACCATGCCTGGCTCATTCTACCTCTGAGCTACACACCCCCAGCCCTATTTTTTAGTTTTTATCTTGAAGCAGGGTCTCACTAAATTGCTGGGGCTGACCTCAAACTTGTGATCTGTCTCAGCCTCCCAAGTATGAGGATTACATGCTTGTGCCACCACACCCAGCTTGGCCTCAAACTTTTTTTTTTTTTTTGCAGTACTGGGGATTGAACCCAGGGGCATTCTACCTCTGCGCTACATCCCCAGCCCTATTTTTTATACTTTATTTTGAAACCGGGTCTCATGAAGATGAGGAGGGCCTCACTAAGTAGAGAGAGAGAGAGACAGAGAGAGAGAGACAGGGAGAGAGAGAGAGAGAGAGGTGAGGCTGGCCGCGAACCCGGATACTCCGGTCTCTGCCTCCCAAAGTACTGGGATTACAAACGTGTGCCACCACGCCTGGCTGGCCTCAAACTTTTGATTCTCCTCCCTTAGTCTCCTGAGTAGTAACACTCAGTTTGTGGCTTTTTACTAGTAATGTTAACAGAGACTCAAGATTTTTGGACAAGGAAATGACACAATCTGACTGGCAATATAAAGATCACTTTGATTATATATTTATAATGGAAACTGAGACCAAGATAGAGTAAGGACACTGGTCATAGGAATAATTATGACATGGACTTCGGTTGTAACAGAGGAGCTGGAGAAGAACGAACACATCAGGATGCACTTAAAGAAAAGAACAAGCCTATAATCCCAGTACTTGGGGAGATCCGCAGTAACTTAGTGAGACCCTGTTTCAAATTTCAAAAGGGCTGAGGGAGTAGACCAGAGGTAGAGTGCTACTAGGTTCAATCCCCAGTACTTTCCCCCAAAAAAGAAAAAAACAAGACTTATTGACTAGATGTGAAAAGCAAAGGAAAAGATTGTAATATGGAATCAGAGATAGTAACAAAATTTTTGATTCCAGTAAAGAACTGGGTCCAAGCCAGGTGTGGTAGTGCACATCTATAATCCCAGTACTTGGGAGGCAGAAACAGGAGGATCTCAAGTTCAAGGACAGCCTCAGCAACTTAGTGAGGTCCTTTGCAACTCAGTGAGAGAGACCCTGTTTCAAAATAAAAATAAAATAGGGCTGGGGGTATAGCTCAGAGGTAGAATGCCCCTGGATTCAATCCCCAGTACCCCCCCCCTAAAAAATACCCAAACGGTTCAAACCAGAACAACTTACTAAGAATCAATTCTTAATATGTTAGGTCTAAGATACCTAGTAGAAGGCCACAGTTAGTATACATAAGGGACCACTGTCTAATATTCAAAATTTAGCTGGATGTGACGGTATAACACCTATAATCCCAGCTACTTGGGAACCTGAGGTAGGAGGAACCCACATTCAAGGCTGGACTAGACAACTTAGCGAGACCCTGTATCAAAATTAAATTTTTTTTAAAGGGCTCGGGTATATATAGGTCAGTGGTAGAGCACTTGCCTAGTGTGTATGAGGCCCTGGGTTCAATGCAAGGGGGGTAACATAAGAATGAATGGACTATGTATTCTATAAAATTGAGTATAAAATCTTTTAAAATCAGAAAAAAATGGAATTAAAGAATCTTATTTATTTTTTTCTTGTGGTACAGGGAATTGAACCCAGAGGCATTCTACCTCTGAGCTACAACCCCAGACCAATTTTATTTCTTATTTGGAAACGGGGTCTCACTAGGTTCCTGAGAGCCTCACTAAGTTGCTGAGGCTGTCTCAAACCTGCAATACTCCTGTCTCAGCCTCCCAAGTACTAGGATTATTACAACCGTGAGCCACCACACCCAGCGAATTAAAGAATTTTAAACTTATAAAATAAAAAATTCTAAAAAATGTCCACTCCACATTAATATAATTGTTTCTAACCTTTGCAAGCATCAGAATCATCTGGAAGGCTTGTTAAAAAGATTGCTGGGCCCCACACCTCACAGACTAAGTAGGTCTGGGGTGGGGCCTAAGACCTTCCTTTTTTTTTGGGGGGGGGGATAGTAAGGAATAAGCTCAGGGACATTCTACCTCCAAGCTACACCCCCAGCACTTTTTATGTTTTTTTTTTTAATCAGGGTCTAAGTGGCTGAGACTGGCCTCAAACCTGTGATCTTCCTGTCTCAGCCTCCCAAGTATTGGGATTACAGTTGTGGCCACCACACCCTGCAAGAACTTCCTTTTTTAACTAAAATTTCATGTGATATTGATGTTGCTAGACCTAGCAACACACTTTGCAAATTTCCACTTCAATATACAGTACACAATTTTTCATGATAAGATTCCTATCCCTATCGAAGTTTCTTTAAACGTGGATTATACCTTGAAATCAGAAATTCATCATTTCTATAGTTTTTTGGGTTTTTTTGGTGTGTGTGTGTATTTGTGTGTGTGTGTGTGTATGGTATTGGGGATTGAACCTAGGAACGTTCTACCTCTGAGGTTCACCTCCAGACTTTTTTGTATTTTTCATTTTAAAACAGGGTCTCGCTAAGTTACCATGCACTGGCCTCAAACCTACGATCCTCCTATTTCATCCTCCCAAGTACTGGGATCACAGCGCCACCATGCCCAGATAAAGTATATTTATATATATAATATCTGAATCCAACCCAAACTAAATATGGTGAAAGCCAATTCAATTCTGGATCCAAAACAATTATGAAATATTGTATGAAATCATTAATATGAAGTGTCCATAAGTGGCCAATTTATATAGATGGGAGGCTAGTCTTTGTGTAGGACTGGGGAGAAGGAAATGGAGTAATCTTTAATGGGTAAGAGAGTATATACACTAAAATCTAATGAACTCTACTAAAAGTCACATGAATTATACACTTTAAACTTTTTGGTACATAAATCACATCTCAAGCCAGACGTGGTGGCACATGCTTGTAATCCCAGAACTTGGGAGGCTAAGACAGGATCGCAGGTTTGCAGCTGGCCTCAGCAACTTAATGAGACCCTGTTTCAAAATAAAGAATAAAAAATAGGGCTGGGGGTGTAGCTTGGAGTAGAATGCCCCAGGTTTAATTCCCAGTACAAAAAAAAAGATCACATCTCAATAAAGGTATTAAAAGTTACATGCAAGTTTATATAGTAGCTAAGCAAAATTAAAACAAATATGGTCACTGGAGCCACTCTTAGGAATACATTATCATCAGAATATCAATAGTTCCCTTTCTCCTGGTCCCAGGTAAAATAAATCCATTCTACAAAAATGATCTGAGGTTCAAATCAGCAAGGTTACATAGTACTTGTAAGGCTATTAAATTATAGGTATGTAGGAATATAATCTTTGGGAATTAATGAGATAGCCCCCAGAGTATTACTTTGCACCTACAAGTAACAGTTCAACTTTCAGCTGCAATTTTTAAAAAATTACTTTGCTTCAGCAAATTCATTCTCTGCCTATACACCCACCAGGACAGCAGAGCAGTCAGAATGGCTCTAGTGACCATAGACACAGTGTGAACTGTCCAGCTTTCCTCTTCTCATCTTCTCCACAACACAATTTGTTTGGCTAATACCACACAGCCTAAAACAGGGTGCGAGTTCTTGTAAAAGACACTTATTTTATTAACTAGGAATAGGAACACTGAATGCCTTCTTAAACCTCCCTTTACATATTTTCATCCATCTTTCATTCTTATGATTACTGAGAGGATACCTTTTTTTGATTAAGAAAATATCTATTCCAATAAAAATTAAACCTACAGTGTCTTTAATCTCTACCTTAAAAATAAGAGGAGACCCCTCCAGCTCTGCCAAAAAAAAAAAGCAGTGACTCAAAGACTTTTTCCAAACCTCAAAGATGATTTTAAAGCTTTTTATATCTTTATTATTTCCCCCTTGAGTTAATCTCTACTTGCTTTTCATTTTATGCCTAATGACCTTGTGAATTTAACTGTGATTTGCCTCTAATGTTAATAGGACTTACGTCTCATGAGTTCCAAAAAAGAAAATGGGTAGTTTGTTTGTAGGTGGCTTTACAGCTCCATCAGGAACTTCATCTACCTAAAAGAAAGATCAGAAAAATTAAAATCTTTTAAATCATACACACCTCAACACACCAGAATAAACTGAGAACAAGACATCCAAAAGAGATGTGATGTAAAATGGACCCATTTGATAGGCCCATAACCCCATATCCCCAGTTCTTCAACCCAAGAAGTTCTAAAAAAAAACAAGAAATTTTTTTTTCCCCAACACTCATTTGGTAGCAAAACCTGGACAGACACTGAGGCGAACTCAGTCAATTCTTTTATCCACCCAGTGTTTCTACTGTTGCTCCTCTGCAAAAATATTGTGTTAGATTATTATGTGCTACCCTAGACCCTACCAGCAGCAAAATATATGGCATTATGTACCTTGAATTTCCTAAAATACCAAAATTCTTAAAACATATTTGGCCTAAGCATTTCACATAAGGAGTCTAAACCTGTTCCACAATCTTAAATGGTAATTCTGCAGGAAGGATATACAAATAACAGAGTAATGTAAAAGCAGACACTGGTTTAGGGGTGTGGCTCAGTGACAGAGTGCTTGCCTAGTGTGCACAGGACCATGAGTTTGATCTCAAGCACAGCCAAAAACAAATACAATAAGAGCACACATTAATGAAAGTTTAAAGCAACATTTCCCAATCTGAAACACATATTATGAAAAGATCCTTCGCCTACATGGCTGAATCACATGGTGTTACCTGTTTCTTTTTCAGTTCTCTGAATCCTTTTAATTAAGAGTGGCCAGTGCCCTTTGTTATCTCTAATACTTCTGTAATACTTGCTACTCTCCTTTATCCGCCTTGTTCAAGCTACCAGGCAACAGTACTAGCAAGACTTTAATAACATTTCTATATCAAATTTCAAAAGCATTTTAATTAAAAAATAAGTTGACTTTGTTAAGGGGGCTGACTATATGAGGGTGACTGAAATGGTCATCCACAGGGATAACCTGAAGGTTTCAGACACTAATCATTACCACACAGTATCTTTCATAACCCTTAATTTCTCCACCAATATGAAGATCATTTCAACTTTGTGGGATGGCCCCAAGAATTGCAAAAATCTTCAACCCCTTAAAAAAGGGGGTTCTGTCAACTTGGTTCATATGCTTCTTTCTGCTAGCAAACAGCTTTAAGAGTCTGAACAAATGCTTAGCACCTACAGGGCTTAATAAATGTTAGGCAATTATTTTAAACCTGATTTTAAAAACGATTAAGGGTACCCAGTACTTGGGAGGCTGAGACCGGAGGATCCGGGTTTGCGGCCAGCCTCAGCTACTTAGTGAGGCCCTCCGCAACTTACTGAGACCCTGTTTCAAAATAAAGAATAAAAAAATAGGGCTGGGGGTGTAGCTCTGAGGTAGAATGCCCCGGGTTCAATCCCCAGTACTGCAAAAAAAGATTAAGGGTAAAGGATGCGCAAGACAAAAATTAATCAACTTTGGGATGTGTAGTCAAAAATGTTGAAACCAAAATGTTACCTTTACAGTTCAGACCTTAAATACTCTTAACTCTCTATAGCAAAGCTTTAGAATTTCTAAGACTCAAGAGAAGATGGAAAAAATACATTTCTTAGACACAGAATATGTCAAAACCAAATCCAGCTGCTTCCAAGAAAAAAGGACAAAAAATGTCTTATTCCAATCCAAATGAACTCATTAAAAGCAGAACTTGTTAAATAAAGGAAAATACTCTGGCTTTCCTAAGGCTACTTTATTTTTACTTTTAATAGCACTAACTCTTAGTCACCTAACATATTGAAGGGTGTGGGGAGGATGGTGTGGGAGTAGAAAAATTTTTAAGCATTTCCATTTGGTGTCTCACTACACTGTGGCATGGGAATCTGATATAGATGTATCACACTACCTCAGGTTTTACGATATCTCAAAATAAATAAAGGTGTCTTGAGAAAACCATGAAAAAGTATCTTGGGCGGACCTTACACCTGCCCAGAAGGTCTCTAGATTTTGTTTAAATATGAAATATAAGTGAGGCCCTCTGCAACTTAGTGAGACTCTGTTTCAAAATAAAAAAGGGCTGAGGGTGTAGCTCAGAGTTAAAATGCCCTGGGTTCAATCCCCAGAACCACAAAAAAATAAATAAATAAATAAATAAATGTGAAATACAGTGTTTTATAAGTCCATGATTATGTAACTAAGGACTGTGGGGGTATAAAGAAATCCAGTTTAAGGCCACTGCCCTAAAGATGCTTACAGTATATTTGGAAGTCAAAACATACACAAAGTAAGCATTAAAAAGATTTTCCTAAAGGAGACAGGTTAAAGTGCCAAATATATAGACAAGCTATGATTAGGAATGTTCAAATAAGACTCTACTGAAAGCATAGACATGATAGTCTAGGGGGAAAATGTTGACTGGAAACATAAATGGCAGCCTGTAAAGAGGTGAGCATTTTCCACTTGGATGGCGATTCTGTATTATCTAATAGGTATCTTCCTCCCTTCCTCTTTCTAGCTGGCATAACTAGAACTATAGGATTTCATTATTTTTAAGAAATACATTTTGAAAGAAGAGTAAATGAGTAGAAAATAAATGGATTGAAAAGATAATTACTACTTCAGAACATCACATAGTTGTATTGTCAAAAGGATCCTGAGCAAACCCACTCCAAAGGATCTCAACATTCTTTAGGTTCTATCTGGTCTCAGAACCTGGGTCATACCATAAACAAGACACAAAGATCTCTTTTTCAGAAAATGGAGCTCAGGTGTTCAGACAGTCTCAAACCCTAAATGTTACAAAGCAACCTGGGTCCTTAATGACCTCTCTGTACCACCAGATGCAACCCAGGTTCTGGTCCATTCCTCCTTTTGCCTATAGGAAACAAAAAAGTAAAACAACTTCAAGGTCATAAGGTAAACAACATAAATAAAAACGTGGAAAAAAATTTCTGTACCTTCCTTTGTACAGACTAACTGAAAAAAATTTCAAGAATATCCAATCCTGAATCACTTTATTAAGCACACAACCCAGAAGGCCTCATCAACTGCAAATCATGTATTTTTTAAACCCTGTAAATCCAATTTAATAACATATACATTTCTCTCTGACACCTAAGTGTTTCTAATTTGTATAGATTCCATTGATAATTTGCATTTTATTCAAAATTACGGAAATTTTAAGTTTTACTAGTTTTACAACATAAAATTCAGCCGGGCGTGGTGGCCCACGCTTGTAATCCCAGTACTTGGGAGACTGAGACCAGAGGATCCAGATTCGTGGCCAGCCTCAGCTACTTAGTGAGGCCCTCTGCAACTTACTGAGACCCTGTTTCAAAATAAAGAATAAAAATTAGGGCTGGGGGTGTAGCTCGGAGGTAGAATGCCCCTGAGTCCAATCCCCAGTACCACAAAAAAAAAAAACCATAAAATTCACATCGGATCATTTCACCTACAATGGAACGTTAACTGCATGTCATCTAAATTTTTCCTATGAATAACACCTGTCAACAACTGTGGAAAACAAGCCATAGAAAAATACACAGGTATACAGGAAAACCTGGATTTTTGCAATTACGTGGGAGATTACTGGGGGAAAAAAAATGCAATGAAAGGTGGTCAGACTGCAAATGAAACTAAAGGAAAGCGGGGGGAGAGAAAGGAAACGGGGGAAAAAATGAGAGAAATGGTGGGCGCAGGCCTCCGAGAAGGCAGGCAGCACCGCTAACCGCGAAGGCTACAAATCACTTACTCGAGCTGGCCAATGAGGATAACCTTTCATCTTGGCGAAGATGAGGTCTCCGGGTTTGAAATCGCGAGTCATGTTTCGGGGGCAAGGCCGGGGTCCGAGCCCGGGAGGCGGCGCGCGGCGCGGCGGGAGCGCGGACGGGAGCCTGGCT
>PVJS01052479.1:0-13604 GCA_004027185.1 Glis glis
GGGCCTCACTAAGGAGAGAGAGAGAGAGAGAGAGAGAGAGAGAGAGAGAGCTGAGGCTGGCCACGAACCCGGATCCTCCGGTCTCCACCTCCCAAAGTACTGGGATTACAATCGTGCGCCACCACGCCCGGCCCTATGTTTTCTAATGGGTCGTGGGCTCATAAGGGACTCTCATTTGTTGCCAACAGTCTATCACTGAGTTCTAGAAATTTCTGGAAACACCAAGGAAGGGAGAACACTCAATTGGATACTCTTGGCCAAACCCATTTTGGGCACATTATTTCCTCACAGGATCAACTAATTCTACTGAGGCTTCTCTACTGTCCTATAGGCCACAAAAAGGCCACAAAGAGTTTCAAGATTTTGAGTTCTTATATATCAGTTAAAATATCCAGACAGATTGGAAAATAGAAATAAATGTATTACTCATGGATAGGAAACATATATTTATAAGCTTTTTTGTGTGCGTTTAGTACTGGTGATTGTTAACTAGGGGCATTCTTCCTCCAAGCTACACCCCCACCACTATTTTTAATTTTGGAACAGGGTCTCACTAAATTGCTAAGGCCCTCGCTAAGTTGCTGAGGCTGGCCTCAAACTTGTGTTTCTCCTGTATTAGCCTTCCAAGTACTGAGATTACAGGCATGTACAACCATGGCCAGCTAATTTACAAGCATTGTTAAGCCATGAAAGTAACTGGGGGAAAAGTGGAATGGTTAAAAAAAGATAAAAAACACTTTACGACAAAGTCCTAGATACATATATTCAAATTACAAGAACCAGATTAGAAACGAATGAGCAAAAAGTTTCTGAAAAAATAAGTTAGAGAATCATAAGAGAGTAATACTTCAGAAGTGTCCAAATTTTAGATATAATAAAGGGAACATATGATATAGACTCAATTCATACATTTGTCCAAGAAGACAAAATATTACTACTGAAATAGTGACAACACCCTGACCTTAGGATCTGAAATATCTCAAAATGAAACAGGGAAAGTTTATAGGGAGGAGTGAGCAAGCCTATCTGGCACTTTGTGGAGAAGGGAAGAGGTGTTGAGTGTGAGCCGTTTGGCAAAATCAGAGAAACATTTCTTCACCAGAAAATGTTTCTTTTTGCCATCAAACTCTGCTTGACTTCTGTAATAAGCAGTCAAGGGGACTATCCTACATCTTTGAGCTTGCTTAATCTAGGGGTAAGCCAAAATTTAGGGGCCAGTGGGCAGAAGAGAAAACTAAAAGTTAGGTCAGGTCAAGTCAGGTTAAATGATGGGCAACAGTGAGCGTTTAATCATCATTAATTGAAGTAAACATAAGTGTGCTTGCTCTCCTTACAACCAGTCAGTATTAAATCTATTCTGAGCAAAGTCCTTTGACTCGATGCTGCATTTTCAATATTTATTTCTATTTCATTCAACAAATATTTTTAGATGTAAAAGTTATATCTTAATGTTTTTTCTCTTCTAATCTACCAATGGAAGTTGAAATTAATTGGCCAATAAAATGTGCAAATGGAAACATCATAAGAGACTAAGAGAGCCCAATTCCTTATGTGGCAGATGGTAAAACAGAGATCTTGAACAGTGAAGTGACTTGCTTATAGAACTCTGAAAAATTATCATGGTCACTGAGAATGGATATACTTTTGCTTAAGTAAATTATTTGGGCATGACTATATAGTTATATTTAACTGTGCTTATATATTTATTTCAATTGTTTTGGAAATATAAAGCCAAACTTTCTGCTTTGGATCATATATACTTTCTAGAAAAAATATTTTCCCCAATATAAAAATAACATTAAAGAAATTGGCCATAGATCCAGGGAAATAGCAAGAAAACATTATATCGTGGTGAGATCAGAGTTATGTTTTTGAAATGATTAGTCCTAATATATCACGATCAAGGAATAATTTATTAACTATCATTCTAAAAAGATAGTTTTCATAATGAATACCACCCAGTATAACTAATGTAAATCTTTGAAGAATTTGCTTTGCTATTTATCAGAGAACACTACAGAATTCACACTTTTCACATCTGTAATCTTAAATGAACCGAAAGCAGTAATGGGAAAGATAAGGTGATGAATTAGGTAGAAAAATAATCAAATCAAAAAGAAGATATTAACTGTGACTAAACATATTGTTTGCTATTCCTATTGCAGTGCAAAACAAGAAGTTGAGAAATTGCAATTCATTTTACAACATGAAATGCTGGAAAAGGTATGATAAAAATAATATGGCTTGGAAATCTGCTGCTACTATGATCTGTTGCCTATTTATCTTTTATTTGCTTTATGTTTTCATATTTTAGTAACCATTTCTTTCTACGGATTCTAACATTACACTATACACACTGTGATCTAGATGTCAGGATTGAATGCATATAGAATAACTCTTCCAAAGATGAATGAATGTGGCAATAAGTAACCTCATCTTCTCCTTAAAGCAAAGAAGAATTTTCTAGAGATAATAACATTTTGCTAACTACAGACAATAAATAATGAAATATAAATCACAATGGAAAAATAAAATACTCCATTTTAATTATCAAATATGTATTATTCCTGTATTCTACATACTATGAATTTAAAACAATGTTTTACATAACTACATTTAAATATGTGTTTCAAAATGGCAAAATTAATGACACATTATACTTTCACTGTAATGCCCCACAACTGTAACTTAAGGTTAAATCAGAAAACTCTACACTTTCCCTTTAGTTCAAGAACAGTTGGCAAACATATAGAAATACATGCACATAGTATTTTTTTGTACTGGGGAGTGAACCCAGGGGCATTCTACCTCTGAGTTAAACCCCAGCCTTATTTTTATTTTCAAATAGGGTCTTGCTAAGTTTCTGGGGGCCTCGCTAAGCTGCTGAGGCTGGCCTTGAACCTACAATCCTTTTGTCTCAGCCTCCCAAGTACTAGGGTTACAGATGTGCACCACTATACCTGGAGCACATAATTTTAATTGAAAGGCCAGTAGTAATTAATTTTCCATACACAAATACAATTGGTATTTTAAATGCTCTATCTAAATGACTTTGAATAAGTTTATCTTTAGATACCTGCATACATACATGTGTATGTATGCATACATGTGTATGTATGCATGTGTATATATACATACACACAATTGTATGTATCATCTTGTGCGTTTTAAAGGAGAATGAATAAGTGAACACCAGATAGTAGAAACATAAAAACATTTTAGAGTCAAAATATTTTGTGTGTGACTCTTGACTTCTAAGAGACTCGAGACAGATAATCCTTCTCAGCCTCATTTTGTCTAAATGTAAAATATAACTGACATCTGTCATTATAATAAAAATCCAATTAGATAATACATGTTTAAAAAACTTCACAAATTTTAAAGATCAATGCAAATGAAAGATCATTTAATTTTCCTAGCTCCCTTCTCCACATGTCCCTCAGTGGCCTCCTTGGATGGCAACCTTTACACAGGAGAATGTGGTCCTAGATACACAACTGTGACTCTGTCATTTTTACTTTATAGCTCTGAATGGTCTCAATTTCATCATCCTTTAATGTAGGCTACAACATGATGTAGACTAAATTAATGAGTTTTGGGGTCCAGATCTCTGGATCAGAATAATACCTACACCTTCTACTGTCATGTGAATGTGATCAGAAAAATGCTACTTCATCGTTGGAAACTTTAAGTAACTTATTCATACAGTGATAAATATGGCACCTTCTTTCCATAGTTGTGTTAGGATCACATGAAACAATGCTTCTTAATTTCTATAATGAATCCCTGGCACATAGTAGGCATTCAGCAAGAGGTAGTTGATGTTATCATTGTTGACATACAGTGTCCTCAGTTAATTGTGCTTTGTGCTCAAATGGCAAGATTCAAGCCCTGGATATTTTTCCTGAATTGTTTTCATAATGTATACTGCTCAATACAACCTAAGGTGAATCTTCTCAGAAGAATCTGTTTAAATACTAATACCTCTCAGAGAATACTGTAAAATTCACACCTTATAAATCTAGTGGCTACTTGTCTTCTTAAGACCATGTCTCTTTTGGCTGCCACATATAATAAAAAAAATTTGTCCACATCCTAGTGATCAGTATTACAAATAGATGTCACAGCAGTGAGTTTACATATCAATGAAACACTAGTTTAAAGGTAAAGTATCCAAGTGACCTCTAAATGAAATAAATGTTTGAATAATTATGTAGTGACAACCTCAACTAATATTAAATTATCCTTTACTAGCTAACCCTGTACTCTAATGCTATTCATGAAAGACATGGCTAGACATTAATAATTACTTATGAACTTGGCTCAGCCATAAAGCATACCCTAATTTACACTAGTGGAAATCTGCATTTACAGATGCCCTGTCTTCTAATCATCTGCTTGTCACATACCTTCTTTGGGGGATCAGTGATTTAGAAGCCAGTTAATTTGTGGATTGTATTTATTCACTCCTTTGCCTCCATTTACTGCTACCAGTGCCTTTATCCCTAAATCATCTCAGATCACTTCAAAATAGTTTTGTATCTAGTATACAGTTTAAAATTAACAGGGAAAACATGTATTTTGAATAGTCATAGATGAGTAATGAGTATCATAAAAATAAAATCTAAAAAAGGGAGATAGTGATAGTGAAAATGGATGGAACCATTTTAAATTGGATAGTCAGAGAAGACAAAACTAATACAGAAACATTAGAAAGTAAACCTGAAAGAGGTGATCTATACAGGTATTTGAAGGAAGTGTATTCCAAGAGGAAGAGATAAAGTAGAAGTGTGCTTGAGGATCAGAAAAGAGAGTGACAACTGCTGGGGATAGGAGGTTAAAGGAAGTGTCTCATAGGCTTTGTATGTAGGTTTTTATGTATATGCAATACTTTCATCAAAAATAGGAAAATATTCTTAAACACACACACACACAAAGAAAGAAGTATATGAAAGGGATACCATGTTCTATAAATAAAGATATTTACTATAAAAAAGGACACTAACCATTGATCTACATTGATATGTAGATTCAATATAATGCCAAACAATTTTTGTGTAGATTTGTAGACGGATTGATAAGTCCATTCTAAATTGTATATATGGAAACAGTGATCCAAATATAGTTGAGTTGCCATGATATTTCCATAGAATAAGTTGGGTAGCTTTGATCTTTGAAAAGACCAAGATTTTCATTAAGTTTTGGGAATTAATACTGTGTAGTATAATAATTGTTCTTGCTCCACTATAACCTTTCTGACTTTGTATCTTTTTTGTTCTTTTCACTCCCAGCTATACTAGCCTTCTTACATTCCTATCCTCTTTGGATTTTTGCACTTGCTGTTTCATCTGTTTGGCATATTCTTCCCTCAGAAATCTGTGTGACTCACCCTCTCATCTCCTTCAGGTCTCTGCTCACATCAGTGAACCTTTCCTTGTCTGTCTTATTTAAATAGCAACCCTCAACCCACCTGGAACTCCCTGTCCTACTTCTCTGCTTTATTTTTTGTCTTTG
This sequence comes from Glis glis, assembly GCA_004027185.1. Classification (NCBI taxonomy): domain Eukaryota; kingdom Metazoa; phylum Chordata; class Mammalia; order Rodentia; family Gliridae; genus Glis; species Glis glis. The sequence continues at coordinate 5,515 of PVJS01052479.1, forward strand.
TACTTGTCACCATTTGGTATTTTACATATTTAAATTATAACTTTATTTCAACTTTTCTCTACTAAAATATAAACTCCAGAAGGGTGAGTATTTTTGTCTCTTTTGTCAATGATGGATTCTAATTATCAAGAAAAGTACCAGGTACCTACTTGAAGGAATGAATGAGTAACTGAATGATATTGGTACAGGAATAAATATTTAAACTAAACACAAAAGACATAATCCAGACACAGACCATAAATAAGTCAAACTTTTATAGATGACAAAGGTAACATTGCAGATCAGTGGGGGGAAATAAAAAAATGTTATAATAACTTTTCCTAAAGCAACTGTTTATACATATGGAAGAAATGCAAATGGATCTCTACCTCAAACGACATATAAAATCCATTTAAGATGTATGAAATACCTAAATATGAAATGCAAAACTTTAAATATCTTTGAACAAAATATAGAATGCTTTCTATAACTCACATAAGGAAATTGTCTTAAATCTAGACAAAAACCCAAGTAGTCATAAAGGGAAAGCTGGATAAATTAAATTACATCAAAAGTATGAATTTATGTTTACTATAAAACACCATAAAAAAGGAAAAGAACACTCATCAGTCAGAATAATAAATTTATAGCATGTATAATCAGCCAAGAATTAGTTTCCAGATTATATCTTAAAAATTAATTACAAACAACCCAGGTAAAAATGTTGCACCAATGGGTTTCTTAGGGGCATTTGCCTTCAGTCCTGGCACTGCTGGAAGTTCACACATGGCTGGTCACACCTGTGTTCCCAGAGGACTAGCATCCAAGTCTCCCAATTCTTGAGGGTGGCATTCTCCATTTCCCTTTGTGTTGAAACATCTGTCCCCTGCAACGCAGGAAACCAAGCAGTTTTGTGCGCTGGGGTCACAGTTTATCTGCTAGGTCATCATAGACTCGTGTGGCTGCAATCCCCCATGCCAATTTGGTGGAATGTCTGTGAGTGTCCCAGAGATGGGGCTGTGCAGAGGTTTCTGACCCATAGAGCAGTATGAATTTGGACAATAACTCCCCTCTCAAACTGACACCTGACCACAGCAGCCTGGGCTCTGAGAGTTGTCAGGGAGATCCTACAAGTTTCTTCTCTGAAGCAAAGCTACTATGGGACTCCAGGTTGTTCACCTAACTTGGCTACAAGTCTGTGACTACTATATGGCTAGGATTGCTGTTTCTGTGCTGATGGAGTTTTCTGGAATTCTCCCATTCACATTTTCCCTTGCAAAAGGGAGTCTGACCAACCTCTGGCTAATAATCTCAGGTGGCAGTTGCTGGGGCACTTCATTTTACTATCTATGCTGTCATCTCAGGTCTTTTGGTCTTCCAAGTTTCCAGTCTCTCCCTTGCTGAGTTCCAGCATTTTCCCAGGGTTACTCACCTCAAAATTCAGCTATCTTAGCCAGGCATGGTGGCATGTCCTGTAATCCTAGTACTTGGGAGACTGAGACAGTAGGATTGCAGGTTCAAGGTCAGCCTCAGCAACTTAGCGAGACTCCCAGTAACCTGGTAAGACCTTGTTTCAAAACAAAACAAATAAGTCAAAAAGGCGGCGGGTGAAGCTCAGAGGTAGAATGCTCCTGGGTTCATCCCCCAGTACCAAAAAACAAAACAAAATTCATCTGTCCATCTGTTGATTTGATCCTTCCTTCCCTTCCTCCCTCTCTCCCTCCCTCCCTCCTTCCCTCCTTCCTTCTCTCTCTCTCTCTCTCTCTCTCTCTCTCTCTCTCTCTCTCTCCATATATATATATATATATATATATATATTGTGGTGATGGGAATGAAAACCCACACCCCCTTGGCATCCCCTCTATCATATGTTTCATAACAAAATCCTTTGTGCATTATGAATGTCTTCTAATGATTCAAGTGTTTGATAAAATGGCTCAAAAAACAAAAATTTCTATTCACCAAAGATACCGGAAGTTAAACAATAGTGACAGATTGGGAGACAATATCTTTAATTTCAAAATATAATAAGTGACTAATATCTAGATAACATAAGGTACAACTTAAATTAGCAGCAAAAACAAAATCAAAGAAACTGATAAGAAAAATGGACAAAATATTTATACTGAATTCAGAGAAAAGGAAACTGATTATATAACATGAGTAGTCCGAGAAATGCAAATTGAACAGTGAACTAACACTTGAATTCCATATTCTTGTCACAAATTTGAAAATCTGATAATATCAAATGTTGGTAAGTAAAATTTGCCCTAATGTACATAGAACTGTAGTCTAGTACAGTCAGTTTGGAGATCAACCTGACAGTATTTAGTAAAATTAAGTATACACATATACTATGACCTAGCAATTTACACTCCTGGAATATTACTGCAAAGAAACTCACACACATGAAAGTAAGAGGTCATGTATAACTATATTCATCACAAACTTGTTTATGGTACTGGAAATTGGAAGCAATGAAGGCATCCATTACCAAAAGAGTATATTTTTAAAAAACCAGGATTTGTACTATGCAACTGTAGAAGCAATATACTAAATGCCATTATGTTCACGTGGTTAGGTCTTTGAAACTGCACTCAGTGAGAACATCAGAAATCATGATACATATAGTACAATAGAATTTATATAATTTTTTAGGAATTTTTAGAATTTATTTGGCACAACACTGTAGTGAGATTCAAAGTGATACCTTCATATATGCAAATAACATCTCTTGCTGTGGATACATTAAGTCTTACAAAGGTAAAACTATGAAGTCTTTCATGTACTTCATCTTCTCAATGATTCTTAGATTTCTGAGTTTTGATTTAAGAATCATGTTTGTTTCTGCTTTGCACTCAATGATAACCTAACTATAAAATCAAATACTCCACAAGACATGAAATAATGACATTGACTTACTCATTACAGGACAAAGTTACTCTACATTTGGCACCTGGCATAGGAAGAAGGGAAGGATAGCAGGTTGACTTTTGTACTGATTTGGTTAAAATAAAGGAGTGAAGCATCTTCATGGAGCCAAAAGAAAAAGTTTATGAAATATATTTTGAAGAGGACAATGCCAATAATGTATTATGTTTTAGAGCACAATATATTCTTGTGTAACCCTCATGATGACCCTGTGAGATGGTCAAGGCAGGAATTCATATCCATGTGCCTCTCATTGGATTTAGTAAGGCTTAAAAATTCAGACACCATATTTGAAAATTATAGATTATTTTAATTAATTGACCAGTATGCTAATAATAACAATCTTGTAAACTCAAAGCTCTATTTTATCTCATAGTATTGCAAAGTTATTTCACCTTCATTGCTTGTGAAACACTTAAGAAAATCTAAGTAATGTGGCTATTGTCAGCCCCAATTTACAGAATTAAAAACTGTTCCCTTGAAAATTTATTTAACTAGTAAATTACAAAAGCATGTAATGTACAACTGGACAAGGAGAAATCTGGGAATTATTTAATCATAGAACAGCTATTTATTTATCTTCATTAAACATTTTCAAGGCAAATGGAAGTTATCAGAAATTGAACATATGTGGAACACTAAACACAAAATTCTAGTAAATTCAAATTTCACTGCAACATGTTGTAACTTAGGGTGTCTAAACTGAATTATTAGAAACTCAATAATGGTCAAAAACTAAAAGCAATCAGCCATAAATGATCCATTTTTAATATTAGCATCACATATCCTAAGTAAATTCTGAAATATTAAGAGCGATATTTTTCAAGAAAATATTCAAAAAAAGAAAAGTTCTAGCCGGGCGTGGTGGCGCACGCTTGTAATCCCAGTACTTTGGGAGGCGGAGACCGGAAGATCCGGGTTTGCGGCCAGCCTCAGTGCTCTCTCTCTCTCTCTCCCTTGTCTCTCTCTCTCTACTTAGTGAGGCCCTCCGCAACTTCGTGAGACCCGGTTTCAAAATAAAGTATAAAAAATAGGACCGGGGGCGTAGCGCGGAGGTAGAACGCCCCTGCGTTCAATCCCCGGTACCGCAAAAAAAAAAAAAAGTTCTCTTTTGTGTGGTAAAATTTCCACTTGGTTTATGTCTTACTAATGAAAATTACCTAACTATGACACTCATGTATTTCTGAAAATATTTTTCTAGAAAGCCTTGACGAAGAATTGCTGCACATACATGACTGCTTACCATACATGAAAAGATAGTGCTTATATTTTCCTTAGGAATTCCAGATTAATCAGTTATCAAAAGAGCTATAGATTCTATTTTTCTGTGTGGTACTAGGGATTGAATTCAGGGGTATTCTACCTCCAAGCTACATCCCCAGCCTTTTTTATTTTTTGTTTTGAAACAGGGTCTCGCTATGTTGCTGAGGCTGTTCTCAAACCTGCAATTCTTTTTTTTAGTCTCCCAAGTACTGGGATTGCAGATGTATGCCACCACACGCGTCTCGAGCTATATATTCTTCAGAACCACTCTAATGTGTACTTCAAATGTACTCACTTAAAATTTTTCCTCACAAACAGATCTAGATGGATTTTTGAAATATTTATTTAAAGGTCTAAATTTACAAATATTTTAACAACTTTTATTCAATTTTGGTTATATACAAGATTAGGCAGATATAAGCTGTCTTAAAGCAGGTCACAAAAATAGATTTTTTAAAACTCGGAATCATTTCCAAGCTATATTATACACACACTTGTACACTGAGGCACTCAACAAGAGTCAGAGTGTAATAGTTGATTTTTTTTTTTTACGGTACCGGGGATTGAACGCAGGGGTGTTCTACCTCCGCGCTACACCCCCGGCACTATTTTTTATACTTTATTTTGAAACCGGGTCTCACAAAGTTGCAGAGGGCCTCACCAAGGAGAGAGAGAGAGACAGGGAGAGAGAGAGCGAGAGAGCTGAGGCTGGCCGTGAACCCCGATCCTCCGGTCTCTGCCTCCCAAAGTACTAGAATTACAAGTGTGTGCCACCACGCCCGGCGTAGTTGATTATTTTTATTAATTTTATTTTTTAAATTAATTTATGATGCATTGTAATTGTACATCTTGATGAGTTTCAGGATGTTAAAAACATAAATGTACACATTGCTCATTTAGCCCTCCTCTAATTCCCACCCCATTCCCTCCCCCTTCCCTCCTTCTCATTCTCGTGCTCAGCCTAGTAATTGACTTTGATAAGTTTGTGTAGATACATCATGTGCATTAGTATGTTTCCCTCTTCCCCCTCCATCTCCCTCAGTTAGGTCGCCTTCTTTCCTCATCTAAGGTTTTCTCCTTATTTGTCTGGAGTCCTTCCTAATTCCCATCCTCCCTAGCTTCTGCATATTAGGGAGAGCATCTGACTTTTCACTTTTCGTGACTGACTAATCTCACTTAGCATAATGTTCTCTAGTTCCATCCATTTCCCTGCAAATGACATAATTTTGTTCTGCTTTATGGCTGCTTAAAATTCCATTGTGTACATATTCCATAGTTTTGTAATCCATTCGTCTGTTGATGGACACCTTGGCTGGTTCCATAGTTTGGCAATTGTGAATTGTGCAGCTATAAACATAGATACACATGCATTAGTCTGGTAGTTTGGTTTCAGTTCTTTTGGGGAGATGCCTAGAAGTGGTACTGCTGGGTCATATGGTAGGTTCATTCCCACTCTTCTGAGGATCCTCCACAGTTTTCCAAAGTGGTTGCACTAATTTGCAATCCCACCAACAGTGTATTAGAGTTCCTACTTCTCTCCATCCTCGCCAGCCTTTGTTGTTGTTTGTGTTTTTAATGATTGTCATTTTATTTATTTTTCTATTTTTATTCATTTATTTATTCTATGAGCTCATCTAATGACTTCACAATATTGTTATGGTAGTGATTGATACACAACAAATGCTGTGAACATATATATTTGTATCACTTTGAACCTCACTGTGATGTATAAATACAATGTATCAATAAAAGTATATTAAAATAAAAATAATAAAAAGAACAATTTCTATAACACTACATATAGCCTGCTTAATTTCTGAGTAAGACTGACTTGCTTCTTGAAATATATCCTAGATTTTTTTTTTTTTGCAGTACCAGGGGCATTTTACCTCCTAGCTACAGCCCCGGCCCTATTTTTTATACTTTATTTTGAAACCGGGTCTCACAAAGTTGCGGAGGGCCTCACTAAGTACCTGAGGCTGGCTGCGAACCCGGATCCTACTGTCTCAGCCTCCCAAGTACTGGGATTACAAGCGTGTGCCACCACGCCCGGCCTAGATTTATTTGAATTTTATTAACTTGCAATCCTAAGTGTTTGTCATGCCAATTATTTGGTTATAATATGAATTAGAAGGAAGACTGCACAGTGGACAAAGCTAGCAAATTGCATTCAATGACATTTTCCAACTCTACTGGATGGTGTCATTAATGAAAATACATAATGACATTAAGAAATAAATGATTGTATATTGTCCACTTCATTTACTTGGCTGGAGAACAAGAATTACACAGATCCTAACATATCACCTTGAACAACCTTCTCTATTTGCCCTTGTGATAAAGATCTGAAGAATAAGGGGCCATGTAGCCTAATCGTTTATCGACATCCTAAACCTTAAGAGACTTGGATTTCATTCAAACTACAAATGTGACTATGTCAGGTTAAATGTTTAGTATATAATTTTAAATGCACTTCTCCCAAGATATTCCTCTTTGGAGGAGATGCTTGAATTTTACATAAAATATTCATGATTATAATGCATGTCCAAAAGATGGTAAGTCTGGGTGGTAACAAGGGAGTAGAAAAATATTCCAATTATTTAATAAAAACAGGCTACATCCAGGACTGCATAATTCAAACATTGATAATGGTGTGATTAGCGTTCCCTATGTTTGTGCAGGTAAAGAAAAGTCTGTCCACGGAAATATAAATGAACTGATAATAAAATAGTGGCTTACACCTGTAATTCAATTTTATCCAGGCCTCGATAGATTATGGGGACTAGCTGAGTCACATTAACAATATCAACCCAAATTTCTTATCTTCTTAGCCCTGCTCACTTGCTCCAGAAAGACCTCTGTCTCTGATTCAGAACCCCATATTTTGAAGCATTTCTGTGACTTCTCAGGGGGGATTTCACATTTTCTCATGAGCAAATCCCAGCAACTATGCCCACCACAACCACTTGCTCTTAATATTTCTATGTTCACTAAGCATCACTGCCTCTCAGCCTCTGCAACTATATCCTTCTACCCAAGCTCTCAGTCCTGTGCCAGGTACTACACACTCACAAATAATTCCACCTCCTGTGGGGTTCTGCCATTGGTATTCTGGGACCCTTAAATGACTGAAATTGTCTGTGAATATTGGGAGAAAATGTTCAACTTAATTTCACATTGGTATAGAAAGGACACAAATCTGATTAGTGAAACAGCCTTTCGCATTAATATCTACAATACTCTATTTGAACTCTGACATACACTAAAGGGGAACTGGACCAGAGAAATATTGAGTAATGGCTACTACATTCTCCTTAAACCAATCCTCTCCTCCATCAATTAGGCTAAGACACTGTTATACCTCCACTTTTTTTGCAATGTGTTTTCATTTCAGAGGTCCCTCAGCTAACCATGCAAATAAATTTCTACCTGTCTATTGCCACAGCTTATCACACATGCTTAGATAAATATTTAATCCAGTTAGGTGTACTGTTTTAGGCCACACAGGCTTGGAATTTGACCCAGGTATACACTGTAATTTAGAGGTTGCAAAATGGTTTCTCACATGTCCTGTTATTTAATCCTCACAACAACCTGATGAAGTTGATTAGGTTTTTGTATGAAGGAAATGCATAGTGAGAATAATAGTTGTTCGTTCAAAGTCACTTAAATAGCGGGATAAAACAAGATATCAAGAATCTGAACACATTATTTTATTGATTCTGATTTATTAGGAAGCTTATTTCCTTACATTTGGGAAACTGCATACCCAATTGGGGCACCAAAGAAGCATTAAAAGAATGTGATGTGCTGGGTGTGGTGGCGCACGCTTGTAATCCCAGTACTTTGGGAGGCGGAGACCAGAGGATCCGGGTTCGCGGCCAGCCTCAGCTCTCTCTCTCTCTCTCTCTCTCTCT
>PVJS01052480.1:0-13604 GCA_004027185.1 Glis glis
ATTTCTTTCAGGATTTTCTCTAGTGTTGGCTTGGTCCTCAAGAATTCTTTAAATGTTTGTTTATCATGGAACATTTTCATTTCTCCATCAATTTCAAATGATAGCTTTGCTGGATATTTGAGTCTTGGTTGGAAATTGTTTTCTTCCAGGGTCCGGAGTACTTCGTACCAATCCCTCCTGGCATTCCTGACTTGAGTTGTGAAGTCTGGGGTGATTTTTATTGTTTTGAAAATATGGAACGCTTCACGAATTTGCGTGTCATCCTTGCGCAGGGGCCATGCTAATCTTCTCTGTATCGTTCCAATTTTAGTATATGTGCTGCCGAAGCGAGCACATGACTTCATCTTTAAAAATAATGATCAAGCTGGGTGTGGGGGCACACACCTATAATCCCAGCACTTGAGAGGCTGGGATAGGAGGATTGCAGGTTTAAGAGTCAGCAGTAGCAAGGCTCTCAGCAACCTAATTAGACCCTGTTTCAAAAAATAAAAATAAAAAGAGCTGGGGTGTAGCTTAGAGGTAGAATGCCTCTAGTTTTAATCCCCAGTATCAATAAATAAATATCAAATAGACTATATACCCATAGTGTGTATATGTCAATAGATAGATTGATGGATAGATAGATATGTATGAGTCTACGTGCATGTAATACATTCTTTTTTTTTTGGTACTGGGAATTGAACCCATCTATTTTTAAAATTTATTTTGAAACAGGGTCTCACTAAGTTGCTGAGGGTCTCTCTAAATTACTGAGGCTGGCCTAAAACATGCAATCCTCCTGTCTCAGCCTTCCATGATATCTGTATATATTTTTAAGTATGTGAGCTTGGGGGGAAAATGACACAGATACATTCTAGGCTGACATAGTTCTTCTAGTTGTATGTTTATAAAGTGAGGGTTGATGTTGGTATAGAGAGTGGGAAGAGAGAAACTGGAAACTAAATCAAAATGGAAAAAAAATCAAAGCTTGCTAAATTTCTTCCTACAGATTTGTACATATGACATGACTATACTTGTTCATTTCAGTAAAATTATATATTTTCTATGTGCATATGTAAAGAGAGATTTTAAAGACAGTCTGACTTCCCCTTTCCAGATGTGGCGATCTGGTCATGTGGAATGCTGGTATCGCTGGCTCCGAGGCAGAGGAGTGGGACGTATGGTCAGCATGGCAAGGGCCCGCCAAGTCACTTTGCGATGGCAGGTCAGGGAAGCACAGTCAGTACAAATTACTTATTCCTCTGTTGTCGTTTATTTTACCACATGTCCTGACCAGTTCCATGAGTAGCAAAGGTCACTAAGAGAACCACTCCAGGGCTGGGGGTGCATAAAGAGAATTAATTTAAAGGTCAGGCAGTCAAGGAGCTGATGAAAGACAAATTCAAGTGACTGACATCACAGTCCTGAAAATGATGCCTAAGGAGGTTTAGAAACAGGAAAGAATAAAGGGGCCAAAAAGGGAAGCACAGAAGAGATCAAAGAGTAGGCAGGCTGAAGGAAGCTGGGACACATGAGGTTTTTGCTGAGAAAGAATAATTAGACACAACTCCATCTGTGACAAGTGACCAAGGAAGTGGATTCCTGTGGCCATGTGGAGATGAAGGTCCCTGAAGAGTCAAGATCAAGGAAGTGTCAAGCATAGCTTTTTGACACATCATTGCAAGCAAATGAAGATATCCTATACCAGCATGGCAGAAATTGAAGGAAGGCCTTGGACCTGTGGCCTAATTTACTCATGGTGGTCAGTGGAGAATATTTCCAGGGTCATAGATGTTAGTTGCAAGGAGGATGAACTCTGTGCATTCCAATAGCAAAAGCCCCCAAAAAGGATACATTATTAATTTTTAACATGGTCAGAGTAGAAAAAAATATCCAAAACCTCCAGTAGGAAAGCAAGAAGCTGCCAGAATAAGTACTCCCATTCTCCAGCACTGTGTATGTGCATTGGGGGGGCAGGTTTGGCTACAGAAACCAGTGTCCTAAAAGAAGACCCAAGTCACAAAAGCAGGGAGAAATTTTGAGAAAGTGGGGGATTTGCTAACAATCCTTGTAAAAGACCTCTGGGCTTAGAGTCATGTCCACCGAAGAAGTTGAGAATGGACAACTGACCTGAAGGTGTAGCGGAGTTTGCTGACCACAAAGAGCCTACACTTTACATGATTCCTGAGAGTTTCGGAGATGAGAAAAGAAACAGAAATGATCAGCTTGAAGATTTCCATATTTGCCTTCAGGTAGTTCTGATACTGGCATTGGACTGAGGCACAAGGACATGCAGTAGCCTGGAGTGATCCCCAAGGCTCATATCCCCAGTGGATCATACTGTGCTGTCCACCACTGGGAAGGACAACGGGTGGAACTACTGTCCATCATTCACATGGAGCAGCCAGACAGGACAGAAGATTTTCCATGCAAGAGCCCCTCACAAGAGCGGGCAGCAACAGGCCAGGTGAGTGGTTAGAAGCAGAGCAGAGAACAGGGAAGGCTGAGGTGAAGTTAGCTGAGCTGCACATGTTATCAAAGCTCATGTGACTTGTGCTCAGGCCCAAGTCTGTCTGTTGTTGGGATCCAACAACTTCCCTTAAGGATCACACCTTGCCAAGGCTGCCACCAGAACTCCTCCCTCCTGCCCTTAACTTTGACATGGCAGCTGGTTACTCTATATTATTAAATTGTCATCAACCATGTACTTGCAGCCCAGATAAGGAAAGGATAGCAAAGTCCATAGAGTATGAAGAAATGGAGTTGGTGATAATGAGACTCAGAAATCATTAAAGTGATAGATATACAGAAAGCCAAAGAGCCACCTTTAGCCCCTTTCCACCATATCCCAAAATGACCGTGAGCTGTATCCTAATTTACTGAGTTTATATTTTCAGAACCCTTGTGAAGGGTGCATTAATGTTTTCACTTTGAGATAGACTAGCTCATTTACTTTATAGCAAAGTACTAAAATAGTGAAAGTTTGAAAGACATGCTTGGCAGCCATTCATAGTATGCTCTTATTAGTCCCATGAGGAAATTACTGTCTATCTGTTTTAGTTGTCAATTATTTTATATATGTTTCATTAGAGTAAATGAAACAGTGAATCAAAGACTCACTATCAGGTCACCTGTCCAGGTCTCAGTCTACAATTATAAAATGGGAATAATGCAAGAAGTGTTTTGTCTTATTGATCCTGCCATATACACCACACATTTCTTCCCTACTCAGTACACATATATTTTTAGAAACTAGCAGAAGAAAGATACTCTGATTCTTAAGAGGCACTATTTTTTATGTCCATACTGACTTTTTCTGAAATGAGGAACTCAAGAAAGATACAGGGAAATTAGGCTTTCTTCTGTGTGATGGGGGAAGCAAAGGAGAGAGACAGAGAAGGAATTGAGAAGAGGAGATTCACGGGTGTCAGGGTGTGAGAAGAGATTCACAGGTGTCAGGGTGAGCATAGGTAGCAGTTAGGTATCTGTTGTGTTTTGTGAAATAAGCTTCCATTCTTCCTGTTTAGAACCACTCACAGCAGAGGAGAGCAATAGCAATATTTGATAAGATGTGCTCAGGTGGAATGTACATCAGACTAAGTCTCTTTTGAGATCATTAGCATCAAACATTCCAGGATTTGCTGATGTTCAATCAGTTAGCTTCTCGCTCAAAGCAACTTGACAGGGTTATGAAATGCCTTACTTCAATAAAAATATCCAAATTCCTCTGAAATGTGCAACAATGTGAATAAACAGGTTTCTGCTGCTTTAAAAACATAATCCCAGAGTGTTATTGGCATCAAATTGTTAGAATTTAATGTTTCCTGAGGTTATCATACAACATAATAAGTAAGAAATATTATGTTTTTGAGAAGAAACTCAACAGTGCTTTTGTCTGTCGTATAAAGTTAAATTACAGAAAAAAATAAATGGATAGAACAGACAAAAGAGGTGTCACATGGACAAACAAACATTGTAGGAACTCCTGAAAGCCCATTATGGCCTCTCTCTACATAAGAATTATGAAAGTCTGCAACCAACTCACTGGCCAACTAATTGGCAATGTCCCTGTGATTAGTCTGACATGGTTAAAAAAAGAAGAGTGGCCGGGCATGGTGGCGCACGCTTGTAATCCCAGTACTTTGGAAGGCGGAGACCGGAGGATCCGGGTTCGCGGCCAGCCTCAGCTCTCTCTCTCTCTCTCCCAGTCTCTCTCTCTTCTCTCTACCTAGTGAGGCCCTCCGCAACTTCGTGAGACCCGGTTTCAAAATAAAGTATAAAAAATAGGGCCGGGGGTGTAGCGCGGAGGTAGAATGCCCCTGGGTTCAATCCCCGGTACTGCAAAAAAAAAAAAAAAAAAGAAGAGTGAAGGGAACTGGCTCAAATTCACGAGAGCTGAGGAGGAGTTGGGGAGTTGGGGCACTGCAAGTAGATGTCACATATTCTTACTAGGAAATTACTAAAGATACAGGGGCAGCAGTGAACTACAATTGGTGATATCTTATCCCTAGTTGAGAGAAAAGACTTTCCAACTGTGTCAATGACCTGCTGCCTGTAGAAGAGACATCTCCCTCTAACTAAAACCAGTAGAGTAGAGGAAAAGGACCAGGGGAAGGGAAGAGGGGAGGGAAATGGGACGCTCTGGGGAGCTAAATAGGCCAAACTGTGCTTTGTGCATGTACAAATATGTAATAACAAATCCCACTATTATGTGTGATTATAATGCACCAATTAAAGTCTTAAAAAAGAAAACAATGCAGCCGGGCGTGGTGGCACACGTTTGTAATCCCAGTACTTGGGAGGCGGAGAGCGGAGGATCCGGGTTCACGGCTAGCCTCAGCTACGTAGTGAGACCCTCCGCAACTTCGTGAGACCTGGTTTCAAAGTAAAGGATAAAAAATAGGGCCGGGGGTATGCCCCTGGGTTCAATCCCTGGTACCCCCCCAAAAAAAAAACAACAATGCCACTTTGACATTACAATAGAATGCTGCTTCTTTCTGGGTTTAGAAAGCCCAGGGAATCACTTCTGATGGTCATATATGATGGCTCTGGCAAGTTTAGAGACAGGATACATTCAATGTGGACAGGAAGTCCAGCCATGTGTGATGTGGAGACACCCTGTGAAATAAATAAGTGAGGTTCTCTGCTCTTATGGCACTTCTAATTATAATTATATCTAATAATAATTATTCTAATTATTCTAATTATTATTCTAGAACAATAATTATTCTAATTATTCTAATAATTATTCAATTATTCTAATAATAATTGCATAATAAATCAAGTGATACTTAATTGATATTAGCCCTTTGGGTATGAGGTGAGGACCTATTTGCCAAGGTGGCAAACATGAAGCACAGTTGTCAACATGCCCCTTTTCTTCACCATAGCAGACATTTGCTGACTCCATTATAGCATTTCTACACTCTTCTCTACATAGCACTCCCAATGGCCAATAATAATTAATGAGCTTCAGTCCATGATAACTGAAAACGCTACTTATATTTGACACACATACCTAATTTTACCCACCTTGTTTTCTCTATGCATTTCCTTTTTGTTGTTGTTGTTTCTTAATATTTGTGGAAAATTTTGAATTTTCTCATCTTAATTATACTGGAAAGCAGGGCATGGTGGTGCACACTTGTAATCCCAGTACTTGGGAGACGGAGACCAGAGGTTCGCGGCCAGCCGCAGCTACTTAGTGAGGCCCTCCGCAACTTAGTGAGACCCTGTTTCAAAATAAAGAATAAAAAATAGGGCTGTGGTATAGCTCGGAGGTATAATGCCCCTGGGTTCAATCCCCAGTACTGCAAAAAAAAAAAAATTATACTGGAAAAAGAAAACAATGAAAAGGAGTTACATGCTTCTCCCTTGGCTAGTGTTTAAAGGGGAATTTGAAGAACCTAGGGATTGGTCTAATCTTGTTCACAGCACTTAGGAGAATTTAAAAGAAAAGCTGGGCCTCCAGGAGGTGAGCCTGGGGCTTGTCCTAAGACATCTTCCTCTTCCTCTGAAATCTCCATCCTAGTGACATTCTATGTGAGGGCCTGAAGCTTTGTTTTAATAACTATGACAGTGTCTTGAAGCCGTTCTTGGGCCCTTTGGGCGCTGTCTTCAATCACAGAGGGGCTGCATTTTTAGTGTTTTCCTTTGCCTCTGGATGGCTTTACCAGGCCTGTTGAGTTGCTGCCCCACAGACTGTTGGCTTCTTGGCTAGGGGGATATCTGGACATAGAAGTGGTGCCCCCTTCTTGCTGCCACTTTGTGCCACTGTAAAGAATACGTGCCTGGTTCCTGTTCCTTCCTCACCCTGTCTTGTGGTTTTTATAGAATTGTGATGTCCAACTGGATGCTAAGCCTTTAACAAACTGCCTTGTTTAGATCCATGGGAACTACTTATCAGGGTTCTCTCCTTGCTGCTGGGTTTGGGCCCACTGGCTTACTTTAATTCCTGGCTGCTGTTAGTATCATAACCCTTGACTGCTCATTTTGCCTCTAACCCCACTGTCTGAGGCTACCTAGAACCAAGTTCTTCTTATCACCCAAGGCCTAGTTATAATGTATTTATTCTTTTCTTTTGAATTATTTTCCAAGCCTTCAATTAAAAAAAAGGGGAAGAGGAGTAAGAAGGAGGAGAAATATACTAATTTCATGCAACTGAGGTCCTAGAATTATTTGCCCACTAGTCAGATCCTTTTATAGAAATCTATCAGCCTCTTAAATGTTTGGCTTTCCTTTCTGTAAAGTACTGAGTACCATCCAGTACTTTTCTAAGACACTTCTGGGGCTCCTCTCGAACCCATCAGATCGCTAAATACAAGTTAATTTCAATATTACCCAAAACAAAACATAATTAGAAGAGCAATGTGCTGTGAAAATGATCATAAAACCCATTCCAAAGCCAAGTATAAATGCATTTGAATTATCTATGGTTTGGGGTTATTTGTGCCACTGTTCCTCTCTGTTAGGGCAGAACCAAAGTTGACTTTAGCTTTGATTTCAAGGTCTATAAAAACAGCCACTGAGAATTGGGTATGAACTTCAATTGTGGTCAAATATCTTCAGAATTTTCTTCAATAACATTTACTTCATTCTACTATGATAGCCTGCCTATGTTCCTTCAAAACAATATACATCAGTTATTTTTACTAGATCCAGAGTGTGTCAGATCTACTTAATGGGAAAATGACCTGACATTCTAAGATTGAAATGCATTAAGTAACTCCCTTAAGAAGCACTGTGCAAGCCAGGTGTGGTGGTGCACACCTGTAATCTCAGTACTTGAGAGACTGACACAGGAGGATCACAGATTCAAGGCCAGTCTGAACAACTTAGGGAAACCTTGTTTCAAAATGAAAACAATAAAATATGTCTGAGAGTCGAGCTTAGAAGTAGGACGCCCCTGAGTTCAATCCCTTGTACCAAAAAAAAAAAAAAGACAAAACACTGTGCAATAAATTAGAGTGGGGAAATTGCAGCTAGAGAGAATAGAAAAATGTCTCAAACATATATAGGTACAACTTTTAATAATGGGACATAGCTACAAATTCAGAAAGTGTGCAGCTTTCAAAGATAGAGAAACTTCTTGAATTTGGGTGGACTATCAAATGTGTTCATATAAGGCCTTTGCAGTAGAACAGTGATAAATATGCTTGCAATATTATTGCCTTTGCTAGAGTATTGTTCCAGAATGCAAAAAGAGATATAAGGGAGATGACTAGGCCCCTGGAAACTTTGTGGTCCACGTCCCTAAATTTCCATATAGTAAAACGCTGGGGAGTTGCAGAAACATAGGTTTTGTTCTAAGCAACGAAAAAGAAAAGAATCTAAGATGCTCTTTCTGACAATGAAATAAGGACATGGTAAAAAATGCAATAGTACAAAAGAGCATAGAATAAAATGTAACACTCCCATTCCTGAATGGACCAAATACAGACAATAACATCTCTCTTGGAATAATGTAGAAGCTAGTTGTTGTAATAAACTTTATCTTTTACTAGAAGAGTTTTAGAGAATGATGGCCCTTTGAAAATGTGGGGGACACTGTTTCACTTACTTATTCATAGGCATCTATTAAGTGCCTACTATGTGCTGGGCATGATTATTCTTGACACTGCACTTATTCTTCTTCTCTTCCTAGCTATGATCATTTGCCTCCCCTGGGTGCCCAGCTGTTCATCTTTCATTAGGACCAGCTCAGCCTGTGGACAGGAAAAATGTTAACAAGATCTTGGTTAAAAAAAATTGTTGCTACAGTGTTTTGACCCTAATAACAGAACTTTTTTTCTTTTGTATTTTTTGTCCCATCTGTGGCCCTCCTTTTCCAAATGTGTCAAAGGCAAGCTTTCATAACCTGCCCAGCAGAATACTACATTGATCACCCTGAGCTTTGGAGTTGGACTCCCTGAGCAGGAACATCTGCTTTCTTAATTATTAGCTGTGTGACTCTAGGCAAGTAATTTAACTTTCATGTGACTTCATTTCTTCATCTGTTAAATGAAAGCATTAATAATACCAATTTCCTATCATCCAAAGAACAAAATAATCTCTGTAAAGTTCTGAGCACTACATCTGGCATTGATCCTTGGTCATGAAAAAAAAAAAAAACTGGAGCCCAGCATTGCTCTTGAAAATCATTCATGTAAGATTACAATCTAGGCATTGAATCTTGGTCTTATTCTAAAATACGTTCTCTTTATAAGAAGCTTCTCTGATTATGTAGGCTGGACTATATCTTCACAGATATTGTCCTTTGTCTGTCTGCCTATCATGGTACTTTCTTGTATCTTCCTAGACTATCAAGGTATGGAACCCTTGCTGGCTATTGCTGGCTGGTGTCACAGCACCATGGACCACAGTCTGCCCTTCTGGTTGGACTTCCTTCTCTGTATTTCAGCTGTTTCTCCCTCTCCATGACCATCCCCTCTCTAGTGGCCATGTAGGTTAGGAAGCCAGATACCTCCAGTCTTATTTATCCTTCTATCCATGCCAGAGTCTTGGATTTCAGCATGGTTATCATTTGCCATTCACTTGTGAGATAACATCATAGCCAGCCAATGGCATGTTTAGGGAAGAGAACATACAAATTTGGAAAGCCTCAGTTTCTCTCCAGTACATTTTCTATAAATTGCTAGTGAGGCCAGCCTTGTATACAGCCTGATCACAATTCCATAGACAACCCACCTATTAAAATGGTATAACCACCCTGGAGTTATGGAGATAATTCCTATTGCCGAGCTCTCTCAACCAATGACCTTCCTCAGGTTTGGTGGCAGTCTGAGGTTTTCTAAGTGATGGGCCAGAAACCTGATAGGGGAAAGTTGTTGTTGTTTTTTTTTTTTTTTGCGGCACTGGGAATCGAACCCAGGGGCATTCTTCCTCTGAGCTACACCCCCAGCCCTATTTTTTTATTCTTTATTTAGAAACAGGGTCTCACTAAGTTGTGGAGGGCCTCAGTAAATAGCTGAGGCTGGCTGTGAACCTGCGATCCTCCTTTCTCTGTATTGAGATTACAAGCATGCACCACCACTCCCAGCTGGGAAAGTTCCATAAAAACAAAAACTCATTTTATTGTGTTTCATGACCAGAAAGTAAAATTACAAACTGTGTGTTTTACCCTGCTGAAAGGAGCCAAGTATAATACCTTTGAGGATAAAATGAAAGATTTCTTTCAGAGAGAAAGAGAGAGGAGAGAGAGAGAGAAGAGAGAGAGAGAGAAATGGTATACAATTGTTTGTCATAAATAAAAATGATCTCACCTTTGATTTTGAAATCCACCATACATGTGGAATATCATGGAATTTTATATACCAAGAGGTTAATTCACATTATGAGGTCATTGTTGGTTTAATTGGCTCAAAAACTGTTAATATCTCATTTGTACCAGAGGCACTGGTATATTCCAAGGCAACACAAAATTTAAAAATTCAGATATTCAAATTACTGAAATAAAAAATAACAAAAGCACAATCTTTTCACTTAAAATAATGGAACAAAATAATTTGGCTGATGTCTTGCTGATGAGGCCATGAGGATAATGCAATCAGGGGAGCATTTTCTTATCTGCTACTTAGCCCCATTCCTTCATTGGCAAAGCCTGTACTAGTGACACTCTCAGTGTGTGTCACTATTGGTCAGTGCAGGAAATTTTCAGGGCATAGATATATAATTGCCACCAGTATCAGAAAAATAAATCTCAGAACTTTTTTTTATGTAGGGAGATACAGAACACATTCAATTAGAGATCTAGAACATACCTCCAAGCTAAATAACAAGGCAGGTTATAAGAACAAGCTGTCGCTTTTTAATCATTCTTGCATTTTTTACTGTCTACATGATAGCATATGTCCACTTCTACTTTTGTCTTTTTTCTCCTTTAAATATAAATGAGCCTTCCCAAAGGTATATTGATTCCCCTAGATAAATTCTTATTACTAGGCCTAGTATGTCACCTCTTTTTATATAAATATAGCTTTTCCAAGCTTCGGGGAGAAAATAGATCTAAAAAGATGGCTCCTTTCCCAAAGTGCCTGAATGTAAGAGATGGCAGTAACTCCAGGTTTATACACAGCAGGCTCAGGAAGAAGTGGGACTTAAATGAATTAGATTTTGATTACTTGGGATTTAAAAAAAATTCCTTTAATCTGAATTGGTTCCCTAGACAAGGGATTGGGTTTGGACAGTAAGTGACAAAAGAATAATTCTTGAAAATACAAAAAGCTCAGAGTTTTATTCTAAGCTTCAATTTACTACACATCTCTTTTCATGATTTCTCATCTCAGAATATTGTTGAGCACATCTTGATAAGGGACATTAGTTTATTAATTAATGGGGATAATTTGCAAGTTTGGAAAACAAAGACTCTCCTTAACTTTCACAATTCCACAACTTCCCTTATTGGAAAATTACAAGTCATTTATTTCCTTTCTAATAGATATCCCCATGTGGTTTGAAAAGGAACAAGATTTTCAAACCATCTTAGTAACCAGCTTTGGGATTTTCTTTCAGACATTCTAAAAACAACATGCTGAAGTTCAGTGTCTCTGAGCAATACCTCCATAAAGTCTCACTGGAAAGAAACAGATATGAATAAAATATAAGAAAACCCAAACCTAATATTAGTAGATGTCTGCATTTCCTTGGCAGATCGAATGGCATTTTTCAAACTTATGCATTGCTATATGTGTGCCTGGTTGGTCACTGTTTCACCAGAAGTCCCAGTTCTTTCCACGATTGAAAGTAAGCAAACACTGTCATAGTTGTTTTAAAGTCTTCAAATCCCATACCTCCTAGTTTTTCCTTTAAGTTTCATTTGCTTCACTGAATCTCAGTTGGAAAAGCAAGGATATCCCCTTGCTGTGAAGAAAAGCATCCCTCATTTTATTCTGAGCAAGTAATGCCATTAGTGAAACCAACATGCATTTTCTTCTCCTCCTGTGGATTGTTATGCATTATTTCATTTTTCTGCTCTCTTCAACTTTGAAAGGCAGGTACCACTGCTATTCCCATTGAACTGATGAGGAAAGGGAGTCTCAAAGAGTTAAAAATCTGGCCCAAGGTTAAGCAGATAATGAGTTTCAGAGTCAAGATCTCAAGCTTATAGTCCTAACTATAGCATTTCCAGGACATTTTGGGTTGCAATTCTGATATTTTCTACAACTGTTCTACACACACACACACACACACACACACACACAATTACAATTTTATTTTTCAGATGTTATTAGCAGAAATCACCTTGCCATCCTAGTCATATCCCCCAATGTCTGGCATGAAACAACAGTCATAGCACAAGGTAAGCCAAGCTCCAAAGTTAGACTGCTTCCAGAGTCAAATTCCAGTTCTACCATCTTCATCATAAGAATTAATTCCTTTTCAGTAATTGCACACAGGTTCTCAATGAATGGGCAACTATCACAGTAGGCCCTTCTAAAAAGCCAGATAACTAAAGCATTTTTATTTATAAGTGCTTTGTTTTCATTCTTAAATGAGAATATTCCTGGACAACAGCTTCCAGCATTATGGGTCCTTCTATATGATTCAGTGTTTTACCTCTAACATGAAGAATGTTACCAAAAGAACATGCTTAAATTTAGAGGTATTAAATGTAACTATGGATGAAATATTTGCATGGAGGGCAAAACTATGCTAGGCTCATCCTAAGACAATGTCCCTTTACTATTTTCTTTTAGTAAATAAATGGAAATCTGCCTTCACTTAAAAAAATAAAAAATAAAAATAAAAATAAAATGAATATCACCCTGACTGACTCTGCCCTGATCACTTATGATGAGGAAGATTGGCCCAGAATCCAAGGCCATGCTTAAAAAAAAATTTACAAGATCCCTTTCTTTAGTCCAAGCATTAGCTGAACATATGAGGTTGGTATCTTTGTGGCACAACACTACATTTTTCTTTTTGTCTACTTACAGTCAAAACAAACTATTTGTAGATAAGTGAGATACTACTTTTTTATTAAGTGTTCCATATTAAAAAAAAATTAAACTGGGAACGGTGACCCTGCCCTGGAGCACCCCCAGTATTGGGGACGGGGGTGGGTGAACCATGGCCCCACCCCGGAGCACCCCCAGCGCTGGGGAGGCTGGCAGGTGAGCCACGGCTCCATCCCGGAGCACCCCCAGCGCTGAGGACATCGGCAGGTGAACCACGGCCCCCCTGGAGGATGGGCGGGTGATGGAGAAAACCTCAGATGAGTAAAGAAGGCAACATAACTGAGGAAGATGGGAGGGGAGAAGAAGAGGGAAGTGCCCTAATGCACAGGACGCACATACACAAATATATCAAAGTCAACTGCTATGCTGAGCACGAGAAGGAGGGATGGGGGAGGGAATAGGGGTGGGAATTGGGGGAGGACTAATTGACCGATGCATGCATGTATACTTCTACCATCCTGAAACCCACCAAGATGTATGATTACAATGCACCAATAAAAAAAATAAAAAATAAACGGAATGGGTGCAAACAACAGAATTACTTTATTAGTTTAAGTAGATCTATTTTTCCTAAAACTTTGCAGAGCATGGTGCTATATTCACTTGACTAACCTTTTTGGCTTTAAACTGAGGACTAAATTAACAATACATGTGCTAAAAAAAGATGGATTTCTTTAAGATTCCTTGCTAGAGTCCAATAGGTCTTTCTTCCTGTACTAATATGGATTCTCTTCCAACCTTCTGAACCCTTTGGAAAGGACAATCAAAAAAGCAGAGAATGCCTTTTGCTCTAGTGGCCTTGATTTACTATGACTTCCAAGACGAAATCTGCACATCTCAACCAATTTCAATGTACTATACTCTGCTACTCTGAGTAAATTATTTTTAATTGAAACCCACACTCTTAGCACAAATAATCTTCTCAAATCTTGCTTCTTGAAACTATGAAAAAATTCCATAGACTGAAAGTCATTTTTTTTAACTTTTTATGTTCATTTATTGGTGCATTGTAAATTGTAATTATACATTTTGATATATGTCAGGGTATGAACATCATACATGCACACATTGCACATTTAGCCCTCCCTCCAATCCCACCCTATTCCCTCCCCCTTCCCTCCCTTTCATGCTCCAGATAGTGATTGAGTCTTATAGGTTTGTGTATGTACA
>PVJS01052481.1:0-13604 GCA_004027185.1 Glis glis
GAGAGAGAGAGAGAGAGAGAGAGAGAGAGAGAGCGGGCGCTCTGAGGCTGGCCGCGAACCCCGATCCTCCGGTCTCCGCCTCCCAAAGTACTGGGATTACAAGCGTGCGCCACCACGCCCGGCCTAAGATGGAATGATTTTAACTACACTCAATCAAAACTTAAGTGACTGTTCACTAAGAATTAGCCCCCAAAATTGCTTTGTATTAGATCAGAGTAATTCTTTGCACTTGTCTGATATCACTAAGTGACCATTTCTTTGGCTAAAACTCTTGACCCTCTTATTTCATGTGTTTTTACTAAAACTGTCCAAAAATTAAATAACTAGATTTTTTCTAAATTAATATAAAGTGCATTATGCCGGGCATGGTGGCGCATGCTTCTAATCCCAGTACTTGGGAGGCGGAGACCGGAGGATCTGGGTTTGCAGCCAGCCTCAGCTACTTAGTGAGGCCTCTGCAACTTTGTGAGACCCGGTTTCAAAATAAACTATAAAAAAATAGGGCCGGGCATGTAGCTCGGAGGTAGAAAGCCCCTGGGTTCAATCCCTGGTACCGCAAAAAAAAAAAAAAAAAAAAAATAATAATATAAAGTGCATTAAAAGTTATCACAAATATGTAGCTAAACTGATTAATATAGATGTTTTAACCACATTATTCAGGTTCAATATGTTTTATTTTGCTGGTATAAAAATTATTAAATATTGCATTGTTAAATTTATGTAATAATAATGGAATTTCCATTTGATTGTGTTTGAGCTGTAACTTAGTTGTATATGTACTCAGGAGAATTATAACTGGGGAGGGTGTATATTATAAGGAAGAATGTAACATTTTAAATATCTCTGTCTATTTGATTATGCAAAACCATGATAACGAATGCATAGTTGCCCTTGGCTGGGTGTGTGATGAATGCCCCAAATGCTTTCACTTAATCCTTATCACCACCTTAGATGATAGATACCACTGTCCCTATTTTAAGATGAAGTAGCAGAAGCTGAGAGTAAATACCTGGCCCAAATGCCATAGCTAATAAGCAATAATGCCAGGACTCAGAATCAAGCTTTCCATCACCCAAAGAATTCTTTATCTTATAGAATATAATCCTATGAGAATTATGTCACTCTGAGAAATGAACTTCTCCAAGATGATTACACATATTTCCTAGTTTTATGTTAAAAGCAAGTGAGACACCATTGAAGCTGATTAGAAGGGTTACCTTTGCTAAAAGAAGAGACTGGTTTAAAGAGGGAAGAAAAAGTAAAGACTAAAATCCTGAGAGCTTGAGCATACCATTTGAAAACGCTGCATCAATTCGTTACAGAGAAAGATAGCAATACCATTCTGATCAGTAATTCACTCACCATTAGATTTTGTTCTTTTTTTATGACAAAGGCAATTGCACAGAATCAAGCTCATATTAGGGATTTATTCAAAGTAGGAAGTTTCATCATGAATTTTGAATTAAAAATAGATTTAGCCTAATGTTCAAAATACCATCTCACAGCGGGGTACAATAACTGATTATAATGAAGACCTTAGTTACCATGTTAAATTATTTTTAATATACTTTGATTATTAGGTTACAGAATCATAAAATATATCCATTTTTGCCTAAATTTCCATCACAATATTATTAAAGTGCAGGAATTAGAATAGAAATGATCTGTCTTTGAAGTTCTGGCTCCTTTTGCATTCCCTGGATCAACTTGGACCTCTTGGATCTTCTGTCTTTTCATTCATAAACTTTCCTACCTCATAGAGTCATTGTGAGATTTCCATTGACATGACAGGTGAGAAATCTTGGCCATTTAATAGGCACTGATCTGCCTTATCCTACTAGACAAATGAGAAACTTCAAAACATAGATTCAGAATGTGATATTTAAAATATTATGAATGTGGTGAGTAGTGATATGTCTACATTTTTCTGACCATTCGAATAATGTGGAACTTGTGAGTTATCCATTAGCTTTGAAAAATAACTGGAATGTCATGGAAGATCCTCCTGCAATTATGCCTCTAAAAGAAGCTTATGCTTTGCTAAAACAAAGGACAAGCAATTTCTCATGTATTGATCAAGTAAAATATAGATGTATATAGGGAACTTTATGCACACTAATAATTAACTGTAAGATGTGCGGTAATAACTATATCCAGTTTAGTTAATAAGGATGCACAGCAGTAATTAACTATAATTTAGTCAGTTACAAGAATTGATATTCTTCATCTTTTTATTCAAAAATATTTTCTGTGCACCTATTCCAGTCTGAGGATACCATTCTAGACCCTAGCAATACAACAGTAAACAAGTTGAACTTGGTCCCTGCTTTAATGGAGCTAGCTTACATTCTATCGAAGGCAAATAAGTAATGAACAAATAAGCAATAAAGTAATTTCATGGGGTGATATGTGATATGCTGGGGGAAAGAAGAGGGATGTCATATGTGTGATCTTGCTGCTGCTTTATAAAAGGGTGACCTGAAGAAGGGACATATAAACTGAGATTTGACTGACAAGAGAGAGACCTGTTGGAAGTCTCAGGGGCAGAACATTTCACAGGCTGACTGAAAGGTGTAGAAAGAGGACTAAAGAAGTGACTGGCCTTGCTCAAGGAAGGGAAGGGTCAGTGTGACTGGGGAGACTGGAGCAGGAGGTGTAGCTGTTATAAGAGAGACCAGATCTCAAGATGTCTTACAGGCCAGAGTGAGGATATTTATTTTCTTTTAAATATGATGAGAGATTCTTTGGAAATGTTTACACAGAAGGCTGAAAGATTTATTTTATAATTGGTAAAAAGTTCACTCCGTCTGCTGTGTGGACAATTGACTGTAAGAAGGACAAGAGTCAAGGTGAGATTGTTAAGAGCCGACTGTAGTATAACATGAGAGATGCTGGTGACTCAGACAAAGTGACAGGAACAGAGGTAAAGAAGAAGATTCTGAATACGTTTCACAGTCAGCGGGCTTTACTAATGGTCAAGCTGGGATAGGTGTGTGTGTCCATGTGTAATAAAAATGGAGGAAAATGTTCATTCCTTGGGCAATTTGTATCTGATGGTACCCCATGCACAAGACAGGGAAGACTAAAGAGATGACTTTTGTGACAAAATCAAGAATTTAATTGAGTTCATGTTAAATTCAACTGGCAATGTGAAGCAGGAAGGTAGATGTGAGTCTGAAGTTCTGTGGGGGCTCAGGGCAGGAGGATTACCTTTTGGGGTTATCATCATAGAGTCCTGGTATTTGGGAGGCTGAGATAGGAGGATCACAGGTTTGTAGCCCGCCTCAGCAATTTAACAAGGCCTTCTACAACTTAGTGAGGCCCTGTTTAAAAAATGAAAAATAAATAGGGCTGGGAGTTTAGCTCAGAGGCAGAATGCCTCTTGGTTCAACTCCCAGTCACACACACACACACAAACACACACACACACATACCCCGTTAGTATGTGTTAGTAGTATTTCAAATGATTTTCTTTCTCTAATAACCACCATCTTTAATATGGATCACTTTTTATAATTTAAAAAACAGCATCCAAAATTCTGCAGCAATAAAATTATTTTTAGAAAATGCATTTTTAATTAGTAGGCTACATCGTGGCTTGGTGGTACACCCTTGTAATCCCAGTACCTGGGAGGCTGAGACAGGAGGATTGCAGGTTCCCAACCAGCCTCAGCTACTTACTGAGGCCCTCTGCAACTTAGTGAGACCCTGTTTCAAAATAAAAAATAAAATATGGCTGGGGGTATAGCTCAGAGGTAGAATGCTCCTGGGTTCAATTCCCAGTATGACAGAAAAAAATAATTGGCTACTTAATTTTGAGAACTATTGAAAATATACAGTGAACCTTTCTAATTATGCAAATGTATTCAGTTTTGAAAACAATCAAATTTTAATAAAGTATTCACTATTTCTTTACATCATATAGCAGTAATGAAGTTGTTACCTCTCAGTATGCACTTTAATGAGTCTTTACTAACATTTGAATGAGCTGACATTATCACAAGGATTAGGCAAAGTGAACTTTACTGGTAAAGGAGAAGGTTCATCAAGAGTTCATGATAAGACTGGCATGGTGGCACACACCTGTAATCCTAGTGCTTGGAAGGCACAAACAGAGGCCAGCCTCACCTCAGCAACTTAGAGACCCTGTTTCAAAGTAAGAATTAAAAAATAAAAAATAGGTCTAGGGGTCCAGCTCAGAGGCAAAATACTTATAGGTTCAGTCCCCAATAAAAAAAAGATTTAGTTATATTTAAGATGGAATATAATGTATTTTATGGACATATTAGGTATAATCCTATAAAATATGCTAAGAAATTATATAATGCCATTACATATGAACTGTGCTTATATTTTCTTCATTCTTAAAATACAATATGAATGATTTTGTATATTCAAACTATTTGAAATAGGGGGCATTGAAATATCAAAGAAAAGAAAGAAAAATTTTATCAAGTTAAGCATAGTTTCTTATATATCCGCTGAAGAAAATTCTATAAAGAGCCTTCATGTGGTAGTAAGTTTTTACTTTTTAAAGGAAGAATTGTTTATAATTTTCTTAATTTACATGTTTGGTGTTGGTTTATAGACTTACAGTATATAATTCAAGACAAGGAACTTTTTCATTTTCCTTTCTTTTTTTCTTTATTTTTTGTACTAGGGATTGAACTCAAGGACATTCTTCCTCTGAGCTGTACCCCCAGCCCTTTTTAATTTTTTTTCATTTTGAAAAACAGTCTTGCTAAGTTTCTGAGTTTCTCTCTGAATTGCTAAGGCTGGCCTCGAACCTGCGATACTCCTGCCTCAGCCTCCCAAGTACTGGGATTACACGTGTGCACCACCATACCCAACTAGGAACTTTTTATAAGTGAATGGTATTTTGGATTTTATAGGGTATGTGTTGACATATGTATATGGTTTTAAACCTTTCTTGCCATAGCAGGGCCACCTCTACTTGATCCTTCTTTCACAACCTACTTGGGAGGCTGAGAGAAGAGGATCACAGATTTGAAGCCAGCCTAAGCAATTTAGGGAGGCCCTTAGCAACTTAGTGAGACCCTGTTTCCAAATAAAAATTTTTAAAAAATGGGCTGTGGGATGTAGCTTGGAGGTAGAATGCCCCTGAGTTCAAACCCCAGTACCACACACACACCCTTACACACACACACACACACACACACACACACAGAAACATAGGTCTAGATCAAAACTTTGTCACCTTATCCAGTTTTGTGTCTCTACCTGAGTCACAGTAGACCTTCTGTTTCTGTCAATGTTAAATGAAAAAGAGAGACCTCAAAAATAATATGGATTTTTATTCCATATTAAAAAAGAAGTAATTAATCAAGGTGTATATTTTGATCAGTGTTAAGGTGAAGCTTACCATCATCCTACAGATATTACAATAATGATATTTATAGTCAAAACGCCACTCTTCTATAAAATTGCAGTGTGTGTGTCTGAGTGATTCTTTTAAGAAACCACATTTTCCTGCCCTCTTCAAAACTGTGAAATCCAGTTCTTACAGATAGTATGACTTGAAACCACTTCTAGTCAATATATTTTCTATTCATCTGTTAAATTTATGCACTATTAAATATACATATTAAGAAGCAATTAATAGCTTTATGGGGTTTAAAAGTCAAAAGCATAAAGCTTCTCGATATTTTTTGTTTATTTCTGCAAAGGCATTTGATATTATTAGTTTCTTCTGTGTCTTCTCAGAGATGGTTTTTATGTACATGCAAGCACATTCCAGCATGTTTCTTTTCTTCTTGTAATTAATTAAAGCACACAATGCATATTCCAAACCCAGCTCTGACACTCACTCCTCTAAAAATCCTTCCTTTTGAAAATGTTTTTCTCCTTTGTGCTTTATGGCATTTTCTTTCTTCTTTTTTTTGTTTCCATTTTATTTTAGTTTTTATACTTTTATTGGTGCATTATAGTCTCACATCATTAGGTAGTTCACAGTGATAGTGACACACATGCACATAGCACTTGGGGGGCTTTCCCTCCAGATCCCTCCCCACTCTCCCCCCTTATGCCATTTTCAATATACTTGTTATTTGACACTTTTTTTAGAATGTAATTTCTGGGTTATATAAGATAACTTTCCTACATCTCTTAAGCACCCTGAGGGGAAGATCTCTGCTGGAAATATCTTACAGTCCTAAAGCATGTCCCTTGAACCAACAAAATTTTCATTACATACTTGTTGAATAAAAAAGTGAACAATTAAAAGATGAAATGCTTCTGTTATCCAACATGAGTAGTTAAAACTGGAACTGGTTACAAAGAGAATAATGATTTTTAACTAATTTGCAATCAGTAAAGAAAAGCAAGATTAAATATCACATTTAAAATTATTTTTTAAAAATGAGCCTGGTAGCTGGGTGTGATGATGCACTCCTGTATTCCCAGTACTTGGGAGGCTGAGACAGGAGGATTGTAGGATCAAGACCACCTCAGCAACTTAACAAGGCTCTCCACAACTTAGTGAGACCCTGTTTCAGAATAAAAATTTAAATAGGGCTGGGGATGTAAGTTCAGAGGTAGAATGCACCTGGGTTCAATCCCCAGTACCACAAAAAGAATAACATATAATAAAATAAGCCTGGTATAACTTAACTTATTGGGCAAAACTTACACTTTTTGTAGGGGGAACTATTGAGATTTTGTTGTCCTATTAATGCTTCATAATGTAAGTAATTACATCGAATTATTATTTGATTTAGAATTATATTATTGTGTATAAATCCAAATTCTTGCAATACCCATTTACAGTAATTGTCATCTTCCATTAGCAAGTGCATAGTATTTGACCGTCATGCCAGGATGGTCCCAGAAAATCCAGACTGAGTGTTCATGTATCTGTGTAATTCTATGTGGTCTAACCTTAAAAGTCTTTGCAGCCTCATTTTTGATCCCACAATCATAATGCTCCACTCATAATGACTGACAGCGCTTCCTTTGACTTTAAAAGTGTCTAGTTTGGAGGATAAAATATATGTTTATCCAACTCATAGGTCAAATTGAGGATTTTCATTTCAGAAAGAATGAATAAATTTTCTCCCAGCTACTCGGGATATTAGAAATTGCAATAAACCATTTGAGAATGCACCGTTTATTTTCCTCTTTTACTGTTTGTAGACAGCTTCTAGAGGGAGTGAGGCAACATGGTTAATATTTTGGGGCACGAAAATGGCCAACATGGAGGATTAAGAATCCTTCCTGAATTAATAATTGTCTTCTGAATGTTAATAAGATAGCAATAAGACTTTGCTTGGATTAGATCAAAATAATGGAGGTTTGATAGATTTCCAGGTCGATCTTACTTACAGAGTTTTGGGAGAGAAAGACATTAAAGAAACAAAAACTGTCACATGTAGCGAGATCGTCATGTCTCTCTCTCTCTAGGAAATTGCTAACTCTGCCAGCAAGAAGGTAGTGGCTCTGCCTGTTTTAGTCTCCTAGCATTTGAGAGTGTAAGTGTAGAGGGTGCGGTGAGTCCTCAGGTTGGGAGCAACAGGGGAGCCCAGAAAAGGAGAGAGCCAGAGGCTCAGTAGGAACCTCACTTACTCCCTTATGCTGAGGCTGTACTCTATGGCTGGCTAGGATTGGCTCCAGTGGAGATCAGAGGAAGGAAGGGATTTTTTTTTTCTAAATCATTATATGTAAGAAGGCTTCTTTCTAATTTCACAGAAAACATGAAGATTTGATTAAAACATACATAATTTTTTAAATATTTGATCATTTGGGGGGAGAAAACATATGCATTCAGTTTTCATTATTGGATAGCAGTATTACTTGTACTCTAAAAAGTAATTACAGTATTTGTTGTTTAATATCACTTTGTATACAGAAAGCTTAGGGACAGGTTGGACTTAGCATCAAGAATAGCATAGCACCTTTCATAGGTAAACAAAAATTGTCAAGCACATTGTTTTCCAATCACTGTCAGTGGTGTAATATGAGTTTTCTGAAATAATTTAAATTTGGTCCTTAAGACATTTGCATTCATAAAAAAGTGCTTAGATATGCTCCTTGCTTCTCCTTCAGCTAAACTGTCAAAATACGGCCATGCTTTTGAAGATTTATAGTAGATGAGTAATGAGATTGCTGCATGTTAACTGCAGCATTCAGAAATCAGTTGGTGGCAAGAGAAAAGAGGGTTACTAGGGCTCTGGGATGGAGGAGAGAGGTGATAGAGTCTCTTTTTAATCATCCAATTTAAAAATAAATATGCTACAGTCTGGATTAGGAAACACTTCAAGCTTCTTGTCATGTAGTAATCAAATAGAACATTTCCTGAAGAATATAAGATGTCAAGCTACATCCATTTCAGCAAAATTCATGACAGCTTAAAGCAGTGCCCATATCTTGTGATGTGGAGTTATGCAAATTATAATGCTGGATAGGCAAGACTGAAGAGTCCACAGACATGTGGGACATGATTTTTTTTAAATTAAAATTTCAAATGTAGCTTAATACAGTTAGACTTAGGTCCATGTTCCTGTGTAAAAGAGGAAAATAAACGGGGTGTTCTCAAACGGATCATTTTTAAGCTCATGAATTATGGTGAAATCCAGGTGTACCTTCTATATCAGACCTCCAGCAGTTAAGGTTATGAAATATATTGCTAAAACAGGTGAAATAATAGAAATTGTCAATTTGAAAGCCCAAAGAGGCATTATAAGACGTATCTTCTTTATTCAGAGATTTACTGAGTTTCAGGTAAGGCAGAAAAAGATGAAGCAACAGTAGTTTCGAGGTAACTAGCATTCATGACAAGGAAGGTTGACCTTGACCTTCTTCTCCTTCCAACCCTCATCTCATCAGCAGGGGTGAGATTACTTTGAGACCCTGCCAATAGGTAATAAATAACACGTAAATTCCAGGACACCCTTGCACTGTAGGGTGCCCTAATGTGTAATAATCCTTAGACTATTGAGTTTATAACTCATGACATCTGGCAGTTATTTGGCATTGTAATTCATGTTGATCATGCACATCAAAATACACCATGGGAGAGAAATATCGGAGCAATAATGCCTTGCTGCTTGGAGAGGCTGAGATGACAGGAAGACACTGCTGAGACTGTGCACCTCTGTGAACTGTGCAGTGTTGGAATGGTGTAGAAGCTAATGCCTTCAGAGGACTAACACTGTGAGAGGAGAGTGGCAATCTACTGGGATCCGGAATAACACAGCAGATTAATATTTACTTGGTGGCACTCTTCATTTCCCTTATTCAAATCAACAGATGTAATTATGAGGGATTAATGAGTTCTGAAGTTTGAATTTAAATATATAGTTACATACATTTTCAATTTAAAGATATACTGAAATACGTTGAGTTAAAACATTTAATCAGTCTATCTAAATGATCTGATCCTTTCAAATTTTTGTTTTCTTTGGTTGGTCAAATGGTGAAGGATAAATGAAAAGATCATGGGGGCAGATTGGAGAAAAATGAAAAATAGTTGGTAAAGAATGCTTTCTATGAGCACCTGCACCAAGCCTTCCTTGTACGTAGTAGTT
Organism: Glis glis; assembly: GCA_004027185.1. NCBI lineage: Eukaryota > Metazoa > Chordata > Mammalia > Rodentia > Gliridae > Glis > Glis glis. The sequence goes on from PVJS01052481.1 coordinate 9,543, forward strand.
TCACTGCTTTGGCTGAAGATTGAGGCTCATGGGATAAGAACCAGATTGAAAAACTAGAAGCAGACAGATGGTTGTTTGTAATTATCCTATAAATGTAAATCCTATAAAATTGGTATGTTTGTTTATTATTTATTTACTTATGTATTTATTTATTTGTCTAGCCATATCCAACCCCAGATCTAAGGAAAGCAAGAGGCAGTAGTATAAACTTCAAATAATCTGGGATTTCCCCTTGTTACCATATTGAGCAACAGTATTGTAAGTTGTTTGTCTTTCAGGCTAGCCCATGTAGTTCTGAATTTTAAATGAAATGTATTATATCTTCTAATGTTCAGAGTTGATAAGCATTATTATGACCAAGACTAGATGCAGTCCTAAATGGGCAGGTGTTGAGAGGCAGTTGCTTTGGTAGCAGAGCAGAATATTTGGGGGCATGGAGAGGAAGTTTTCTTCTGCAGTAAAGGAAGGCCTTGCCTTAAACATGTTTAGCTTAATGCCAATGTTTCTAAGCACAATACTCTTCCTCACCTGTGCTAGATTTGGCCACAGGCTCTAACCTGAGTCTCTTCTTTTGTAATTTCTGTGATTCTAGAGATATCAATCCCACATGAATAATTTTGTGGACAGTGGCCCTTTAAGAGAGAGAGAAAAAAAAGAGGAACCGATTAAACGTTAATTAGCTTCAATCCAGGACTTCCTCACAAGCTAATGGATAGGGTATGCAGATCCCTGTCAAATATCAGATGCTGTGCTCTGCCAAAAACAGGACTTGCAAGTGTTGAAGGTATGCCAAATGCTGGCTCCTTTGCTGCAAAGCAAAGGAAATGATTGCCAGAGACAGGCCTGGAGTCTGCCGTGGTCAGATGTCACCAGTTTGCAGTGCCACATGTGATCCAAGAGTTTATGAATGATCTCAACACTTTGTCCCTAAGGAGAACATATGCATTACAGAGGTTACGGATACAAATTACATAGAGCACAATGTTTCCATGCAATTTCTAAGAATCCTTCAGCAAGTTTTAAACATTAATGGAAAACATTAAGGAAGACTTGGCACTCCTAGCAGGACTTCAAATTATACTGTGGGTGAGGACAGAACAGGGCTAAAAAAAGCATTCAAGAAGAAAGACTTGGCTAAGAAACTCGGAGCTGGCCATTCCTCCTGCGTGAATTGTGTGTTTGTGTATTTTATTCCCTGCAGAATACCAGGCTTCAGAAAATGCTGTGACTTGAAAATGAGCAAGTCACAGGGCATCCTTGTTTATTCAACATGCTCCAATTCATACCACTAGTTTATCTGGACCATTTGCTGAGTGAATTTGTTTATACAGGGAGTCTTAGTGGGGAGGGCGGTCTCATTTTGGAATTGTCAGCATGCTGCAGGGGTGCCAGAGTGTCAGCTTGCAGGGCAGTAGTAGGATGTCTCCCCACTGAGCTATTTCTTTCCTGTTCCCCTTCTTTGCAGAAGAAACCACTTCTGACTTGTTCCCCAAATATCAAATTGTATTGGTTATTTAGCTGGTAGCTGACTTGTCCATTTTGGCCATGTTTTGTTTGAGTGTACCAAATATAACAAAGTGGTTTCCTGTGAATAACAATTCTTCTTAAGATTTATTTTGGTTTTGTAGTCAGTAAGAGCTCAGAAAAAATATTGAATTATTGTACCATATCAGTTGGGAGCTCTCAATTGGAAGGGAAAGCTTAATTTAAACTGGCTTCAATAGGAAAGGGAGGCTAACTAGAAAATCCAGAGTTAGCACGGTTTTCAGGATTAACTTATCCAGTTGGGTCACCAAGAAGCCAGAGTTTTTGAGCTCCTGCTGTAGTGTGCATAATCTCAGTTTCATCCTGACATGGAGCTCCCCGTGGGCTCATAGTGTGTTTGCCAGTAATAGCCATTAGTTCTAGAAGACAGTCGGCTTTTCTTATAAGTAGAATGGAGGTGCTGAGCTTCACATTACTTGAGATTACACCTGATTATTCCCTGTGTTGGTCACTGATGATGGTGGTGGTGGTGGTGTTAAGGTTAAGGAAATAATGTATGCCTGCTGTAGGTGTGACCATCTTTCTTTTTTCTTTTTGTTTATTATAATATTTACCATTACATTCTATAATTTGTGCTACCAGTTTTGCTGCTTGCACATAAATCTTCAGTTTCCTTGTAAGATTGCTTTCTGACCTTCTTGAACTGTCTGGCTTATATTTTAGAACATGTAGGTAGTAGAGAAAAGTACTCTGTCCCTTAAGTCTAAACGAGTCAAATCATTTTTCTTAAATGACATTTTCAAATTACAATAAAACATTGTGGTCTAGATTATATAAGAGAAAGGACTGCAATATGATTCTTAAAGAGGGGTTTATCAATTCAAACAACCATTCAAAAGTACATGATTCATTCTTCCAATGCACTTTAAGATGGGAGCACTTTGGAAGGTTATCTAATCTGGTGAAAGGATATAAAGAAGGAATTTTCAGGTGAGTGAGTCAGAGATTGACACTGATGGGTCAGTCAGTATGTTTGAGAAAAGAATATGCAAAATTAAGAGAACAGAGGTGGAGCTGGGAGATATTTTCAGGCAGACAGACCATCATATGTCAAAGCACAGAGATAGCTAGTTGTTTCTCTATATGTTTAGGGAGCAGGCATTACCGAACGTCTGTGATGTGCCTGCATATATGAGCAGGGACCCAATTTTAAACAACATTCCAAATCATATTAAGGAACAAATTTTATGTTAAAGCCATTAAAGAGTGTGGCAAAAGGACTGATGTGATCATATTTTCATTTTAGCAAAATCATATTAGCTTTGATGAAGAGTTTAAAAGGGAAATCAAGCAAAAGGGTGAAATAAGATAATAAGAACATTCTAACCTAGGGCCTTGGGGACACTATAAATAGAACTAGGTGGTGTTACAAAGCAGTGTAGCCTAATGATTATGTGTAGATTCTAGTGTCAGACACTCTCAGTTCAAGCTCTGTACTTACCTAAAACAATAAGCCATGTTCAAATGACCTACTAGGTACTCATGATGGTGTCTTGGGTTCATAGTGTACATTCACCAAATTTTAGCTAGGATTGTGGGGCAGTTATTTTTAAAATAGAGTTTAAAAAGTGTCTTTAGTTGTACCTGCTAACTTATTAAAAAAAATCAATTTCTGGTATGGGGGGTGTAACCCAGTGGTAGAGGGCACATGGACATGGCCCAGGGCTCAGTCACCAGGATCAAGAAAAAAAATCTTACTGAAAACCAGCACATCATTTGTGTATTGTCTATATGCAAGGCTGAAAGCTCCTGAGTGTCCTTCTAAGTATTATGACTTACTGAGATTTTGTATTCAACAAAAACATGCATCAGATAAGAATCTACTTGGAACTCTTGCTCAGTTTTCTCCTGGGAAATCTGGATGTGGCTGTGCCACAAGCTCCCAGGGCTCTTGTGCACATAGAGAGAAATTCTGCCTGCAAAGAACTTTGCGTCCCCTGTTCTCTTAGCCCCCTTTGGTTTTCAACTGCTGCTACTCATGCTTATCGTTACCATTCCTTTTGAGGCTACCTTTCTTGTGACCAATTTAGTTTGTTTAGGATGTCTTTCTTTATCCAATGGCATGCATACTTTCATCAGTAATGTTTTTCGGCTTTACATTTCTAACGCTTTCACTGGGAAGCCTGTGTCTGCTTGTGATTCATTCAGAAATGTCTCTTTTAGAATCCATTCATTGTACAGTAGTGCCTTTTTATCTGGCTAATTTGATTTAGTAAACTAAGATGGGAATGTCTGACTAATGATTTGCCTCAATTGAGGTTCAAAAATAAAATCCAAGCCAGGTGTGGTGGTGCACGCTTGTTATCCCAGTACCTGGGAGGCTGAGACAGGAGGATTGCAGGTTCCAGGCCAGCCTCAGCAACATAGTGAGGCCCTCAGCAACTTAGTGAGGCCCTCTGCAACTTAGTGAGACCCTGTTTCAAAATAAAGAATAAAATAGGGCTGGGGGTGTAGCTCGGAGGTAGAATGCACCTGGGTTCCATCCCCAGTAACACACACACACACACACACACACAC
>PVJS01052482.1:0-13582 GCA_004027185.1 Glis glis
TGTAGGAGGCTGGATCAAAATATAGTTAAGTATATAGACAGATGACAGGGGCCAAGGAGGACACATTCCAAGTCCTTGGACTGTGCATCCCTTACTCCCAGACATGATCAGTGAAGTGACCTCTGGAACCAGCCCCTTGGGGAAAACACCTGTGGAAATCAATCTCCTTCCACTCCCAACACAGCCATGGAAGCTTGGCTGCAGGGCACCCCCCGAGATCTCAAGGAAGGTAAGTGCACCCTCTCTTTCCAAGGCCATTTTCCAGGAAGAACCGGTGCCAATGAGGGTCACCTGGCAGGGAGGGCTGAGTTTTGCTCAAAAAAAAGGAAGTCTCAACTTCTGCCATTGTGGATGTGGGGACTTATATGTCCTTCTGAGTCCTTAAGTTGTAAAATAGGTCCTGACACTCTGTTCACTCCAAGTAATAGATAGGTGAGGGGTCAGTTCATAGAATTGAAGACTAATGTAGATGAACACTAATATAAATTAAAGACTAATATGTGTAGATAGAATAATATAGATAGAAGACCCATATAGATTGAATTGAATGGAAGAAAAATATAGACAGATGCTGATTTGGGTCAAACTTGTGCAATTTTCAATCCTTCATTAGCATAGCTGGTCATTAGGTAACAGTTTGTGATTGGGACAGTGCAAAGAACAAATATTAGGCACATTCCAATAGGGTCTACTGGAAAGGACCGCTACAGGTATAGAAGAGCTTGTTCTTTGTGGGTTTCCTGTTGCTTCAGCTCAGAGAAGGGAAAACGTTTATTTTTCAGGTTGCTGCAGGCCGCCTCCTACACACACTTCAGCATCAGATTTCCAATGGCATTACTAGGCTTTCAGCAGCAGACTGGTAATGCCTCATTCATGTGTGTGTGTGTGTGTGTGTGTGTGTGTGTAGGGTAATGCCTCATTCATGTGTGTGTGTGTGTGTGTGTGTGTGTGTGTAGGGGGTATACTGAGGACTAAACCCAGGGTTGATGGGGATAGTCAAAACATGGTGTCACTTAGGCTTCCTCTCCTTCTAGTGAGGGCCCCTGTTTTATGAAAAACTAAGCATGTTTTTTGTTTGTTTGCTTGTGATAATGGGGATTAAACCCAGGGGCATTCTATCTCTGAGCTACACCCCAGTCCTCTTTTGTATCCTTTATTTTGAAATAGGGTCTCACTAATTTGTGGACAGTCTCACTAAGTAGCTGAGGCTGGCTGTGAACCATGGATCCTCCTGTCTCAGCCTCCCAAGTACAGGGATTACAAGCGTCAACCACCAGCCTGGCCTAAACATGTTCTTGAAGACTCCCTATGACCTGTGTAACTCGTGTCCTGGCCAGCTGCTGCTTTTGTTCTGATTTGCTATATAACTTGCACTGTGACTGTAAACTGCACACAAGTCTCTTCCAGAACTCTCTTGTACTCAGCCTGCTACCACTGAGTAAAGGTGGAAGCTGCCTGTGAGTGATCAGCCTGCCACTGCTCAACAAAGGCATGTCTCACCATGTGAATCCAGTAGGAAAATCCCAGCAATTAATACCAACTCATTTTTCCATGGCTCATTTTCAACAATTATTGAAGAACTAAAAAAATGTTCTACTGAAATACTGCAGATTTTAATTTATCTGAGAACAAGTTATAACTGAAAGATGAAAAAATTTACACCCAGATTTGATTTGAAGAGACCATACTTATTAAACTCATACAGTATTTATTAAGCAAAACTTAAAATGTACACCATCTCATCATTTAAGTGTAAACAATAAGTAATGCATAGTCCAGAGATTTACTTTAAGAGGAAGTCACTGATAAATACAATATATTCATCAGTATTAGATAATTTTCTTTACCTCGTCTGTTTTCTGGAGTATTCCACACAAGTTGTTTGCACTGAACTCTTCATATTACTTATCTTTAGAGGAGTCCACTACATGGGAAATTTTCACAGGACTTGGAAACTTTCTTACAACTGACAACTTTTTTGTGCTTTTCAAATATGTGAAGTTTTGATCCAGTGTGCATCTGTACATGTGGACCAATTGAAGAATTTGCAGATCTCTTTTACTCATGGTTTCTCGCCATACTGTGCTTTCATATCTGTGAATTGGTCCAAGATTGCTAACAGCATTCCCCCAAGCTTTACATGGATAGGCGCACTCTCAACTATGCATTGTTTTGATAGTGAAGCCTTCCCACAGCGTATATTTGGACTTACTCTCCCATGTGAGTTGGTTCATGTCTGCGCAAATGACTAGATACTCTGAAGGCTTTCCCACATTGCTTACATACATAGGGCTTCTCACCAGTGTGAATTCGCTCATGTGAATGAAGGGAACTGGAAGTACCAAAGGCTTTCCCACATTGCTTACATACATAGGGCTTCTCACCAGTGTGAATTCGCTCATGTGAATGAAGGGAACCGGAAGTACCAAAGGCTTTCCCACACTGCTTACATACGTAGGGTTTCTCTCCAGTGTGACTCCTTTCATGTATTCTGAGATAATAAGAAGTACTGTAGGCTTTCCCACATTGTTTACATACATAAGGTTTTTCTCCAGTGTGAGATTTTTTATGTTTCTGAAAATTACTGGCAGCAGTAAAGGCTTTCCCACATTGCTTACATACATAGGGCTTCTCACCAGTGTGAATTCGCTCATGTGAATGAAGGGAACTGGAAGTACCAAAGGCTTTCCCACATTGCTTACATGCATAGGGTTTCTCTCCAGTGTGACTCCTTTCATGTATTCTGAGAGAATAAGAAGTACTGTAGGCTTTTCCACATTGTTTACATACATAAGGTTTCTCTCCAGTGTGAGATCTTTTATGTTTCTGAAAATTACTGGCAGCAGTAAAGGTTTTTCCACATTGTGTACATACATAGGGCTTCTCACCAGTGTGAATTTGCTCATGCATCTGAAGGCAACTGGCATAAGTAAAGGCTTTCCTACATTGCTTACATACATAGCGTTTCTCTCCAGTGTGACCCTTTTCATGTGTTCTGAGAGAATAAGAATCATGGTAGGCTTTCCCACATTGTGCACATACATAGTGTTTCTCTCCAGTGTGAATTTGCTCATGTTTGTGAAGGTGAATGGAACAAAAACTAGAAGCTTTCCCACATTGCTTATACACATAGGGTTTCTCTCTAGTGCAAATTCGTTCATGTCTGTGAAGGTGACTGGAAGAGCTAAAGGCTTTCCCACATTGCTTACATACATAGGGTTTCTCTCCAGTGTGAATTCGTTCATGTGTGTGAAGGACACTGGAAGAAGTAAAGGCTTTGCCACATTGCTTACATACATAGGGTTTCTCTCCAGTGTGAATTCGCTTATGTGTGTGAAGGTGACTAGAAGAACTAAAGGCTTTCCCACACTGCTTACATACATAGGGTTTCTCTCCAGTGTGAATCCGCTCATGTTTATGTAGGGAACTAGAAAAACTAAAGGCTTTCCCACACTGCTTACACACATAGGGTTTCTCTCCAGAGTGACCCCTTTTATGCATTCTGAGAGAACAAGCAGCACTGTAGGCTTTCCCACATTGTTTACATACATAGGGTTTCTCACCAGTGTGAATTCGCTCATGTATCTGAAGGTACCTGGAGGAACTAAAGGCTTTCCCACATTGCTTACATGCATAGGGTTTCATTCCACTGTGACTCCTGTCATGTCTTCTGGGAGATGTAAGATCACAGTAGGCTTTTCCACATTGTTTATATGCATAAGGTTTCTCTCCAGTGTGAGTTATTTCATGTATCTGAATGTTATGGGAAGAACTAAAGGCTTTCCCACACTGCTTACATACATAGGGTTTCTCTCCAGTGTGAATTCGCGTATGCATCTGAAGGTAATTGGAAGAATGAAAGGCTTTCCCATTTTGCTTACTTTCATAGGATTTCACCCCAGTGTGAATGCTTTCATGGATTTGAATGTAATGGGAACTACTGACGGTTTTCCCACATTGCTTACACTCATGATGTTTATCTCCAGTGTGATTCCCTTCATGCTTCAGAAAGCTCCTGGGAGAACTGAAGGTTTCCTCCCATTCCTTACATTTATCAGATTTCTCTTCATATTTGAAATGCACACATGGTTTCTGTCCAGACTGAGCTCTGTGGGGCTCATTGAAGTATAAATGACCAATGAGAACTTCTCCATACATCTGCCTTTCACCTGGTTTAACTCCAGGACAAATTTTCTTCTTGAGAATAGGATCTGGAGACCACCTGAAAATTATTCCACATTCACTACCAAGGTTATGTTTGAAGAATTTCTCTAACTCTTGACTTCTGAAAAAAAAAGAGAAGCACATTACTGGTGATGTGTTTATTAATGATTTTCCATAAGACACACTGGTTTTTGCCATGTAGGAATTTCTGAACATGAATGGCCGGAATGCTCTGCAGGGTAGATCTAGGACAGTTATTATCAAAGCAGTAGTTGTCATGTCAGATCCTTCGGTCTCTTTCTCTTTTTAATAATTCTGTCTGACTTGCTACAAAAGCATTAAACTGTCTGGCTTAGTGATAAGCACTTATAATCCCAGGACTTTGGAGGCTGAGTCAGGATGATCGTAGGTTCAAGGCTAGCCTCAGAAACTTAGTGAGGCTCTCAGCAACTTGGCGAGACTGCCCCCCACAAAAAAAACCCCCAAAGCATCCTACTACTGGGCTACATCCACAGTTTTTTTTCTTTTTCTTTTTTTGTACTCAGGATTGAACCCAGGCATATTCTACCTCCAAGCCACACACCCAGCCATTTTTATTTTTTTTAAACAAATCTTCCTAATTTTGCTGAGTGCTTCAAAACTGTGATCTTCCTGTCTTAGCTTCCCAAGTACTGTCTTACAGGAATATACCACTGTGGGGAGCCTTTAAATTACAATTAAGCCCAGGGGCATTATACATCTTAGCTACATCACAGTCCCTATCCTTTTTATTTTGACACAGGGTCTCTCTGTTTCAACCAGGTTCTCTCAATGCCTCAGTAGTTGCCTAAGTGGTTTCAAAACTGTGATTCTCTTGTTGCAGCATCCCAAGTACTGGGATTACAGGCCTGCTCCACCTTCCCAGTCTTGTTAATTGAATTGTAGATGGGGTCTCCCTTTTTTTTTTTTTGTGGTAGTGGGGATTGAACCCAGGGGCGTTCTACCTCCGTGCTACACCCCTGGCCCTATTTTTTATACTTTATTTTGAAACCAGGTCTCACAAAGTTGTGGAGGGCCTCACTAAGGAGAGAGAGAGAGAGAGAGACAGGGAGAGAGAGACAGAGAGAGAGCTGAGGCTGGCCGCGAACCCGGATCCTCCGATCTCCGCCTCCCAAAGTACTGGGATTACACGTGTGCGGCACCATGCCCAGCTGGGGTCTCCCTTAAATTTCCAGGCTTGCAGGAAACTCACATTCCCCCCTGGCTAAGCCTTCCACATAGTTGGGATTATAGGCATGAGCCACCCCAACTGACTCATATTGGGTTTCACAATACTCTTTCCCAGTTAACTATATGATTACACTGAATATTTATATCATATTTAGAAACATTTCTAAGCCAGGTATGGTGGTGCATGCTTGTAATCCCAGTACTTGGAAGGCTGAGACCAGAGGATCTGGGTTCACGGATGGCCTCAGCCACTTAGTGAGGCCCTCCACAACTTAGTGAGACCCTGTTTCAAAATAAAGAACAAAAAAAAAATAGGGCTGGGGGTGTAGCTCGGAGGTAGAATGCCCCTGGGTTCAATCCCTAGTACCACCAAAAAAACAACAAACAACAAAACAAACAAAAAAAGCACTTCTGTATTCCATATGCAAAATGTTAGAGACCAAATCTATTTTGGATTTTGAAATACTTGAATGGTGAGATATCTCAAAAATACGTCCCAGTTAAACACAAAATTTACTTTTGTATCATCTACATCTTATGCCCAAACTCTGACATACATAATAATATTGTACATGGGAACAAAGTATGTATATTGAAACATCAGAAAAACTGGACTTCTAGTGTCATGATGGAGCTCCAAATGATTCTAATATGGAAACATTTCTGATTTTGGATTTTCATTTTTTTTTTGTGGTACCGGCGATTGAACGCAGGGGCGTTCTACCTCCGCGCTATGCCCCCGGCCCTATTTTTTATACTTTATTTTGAAACCGGGTCTCACGAAGTTGCAGAGGGCCTCACTAAGGAGAGAGAGAGAGACAGAGAGACAGAGAGACAGGGAGAGAGAGCAAGAGAGCTGAGGCTGGCCGCGAACCCAGATCCTCCAGTCTCCGCCTCCCAAAGTACTGGGATTACAAGCGTGCGCCACCACGCCTGGCTGGATTTTCATTTGTAAAAATTCTACCTGTATGCATTTTTGGAAAGTATTTAGAGATTAAATCAATTATAAGATGGAATTATTTAAATCATTAATTTAGTTGGTAATTTTCTGCCACTCAAGGACTCTCGAAACTCATGGCTTTCTGTCGGTCTCTCTCTCTTCCTCTTTTGTGTGTGTTTCTAGGGATTGAACCCAGGGAATTTCTACCTCCAAGCTACACAGCTACACGCCCAGCCCTTTTCATTTTTTGTTTTGAAACAGGGTCTCACTAAGTTTCTGAGGTTGGTCTTCAACCTGCAATCCTGTCTTGGTCTCCCAAATACTAGGATTACAACTGTGCACCACAACACCTGGCTCATTGCTTTCTTCTGTGAGTGAAAATTACCTTAGAGTTCTCCTGGAATTTTTGTGGTCATCCTTAATATTCTGCTCTTCCTGGTCTTGGCCTAAAATGTAGACCCAGAAGGATCATTATGAATTATTACATTATAGAAATATTATTAAATTCTAGGTGGACTCCATGATATAAATTATATGATGGTGCCTGGGATATTTACCAAAATGTTTCCTTTCAATATTTCTAATCATGCCACAGCACTGATGAGCAAGAAACATGTGCACTGTGATGGACTAATGAAGGGAACGATGCCACCCTTACCTACGCAGGCCAGGTTCCTGAAGGTTTCCTGCATCACATCTCGGTAGAGCTCCTTTTGGGATGGATCCAGCAAAGCCCACTCCTGCGGGGTGAAGGTCACAGCCACATCCTCAAAAGACACCAACTCCTAAAACATGTCACACATTTCTAGGATGAAGGGTGAGACTCGTATCACTGCAGATCTATACTAACTTCATAAGAAGTTCACATGAGGCTCTGCTCTCAAAATGACCCCTCCATGTTTTGCTCATCACACTCCTATGCTCCGTCCATTCCCACATCTTCTCAGGCAGAAATTCTCTCTCTCTCTCTCTCTTCTTTCTTTCTTTCTTTCCTTCTTTCTTTCTTTCTTTCTCTCTCTCTCTCTCTCTCTCTCTCTTTCTTTCTTTCTTTCTTTCTTTCTTTTGTGGGACTGGGGATGGAACCCAGGGGCATTCTACCTCTGAGCTACACTTTTTTATTCTTTATTTTGAAACAGAGGGCCTCACTAAGTAGCTGAGGCTGGTCGCGAACCCGGATCCTCTGGTCTCAGCCTCCCAAGTACTGGGATTACAAGCATGCGACACCACACCTGGCTTTCATCTTCTTTCTACTCTCTTGCTCCTACCTAGAAAGAAAAGTCCTTTCTGCCTCCACACTGACAAGTTTGCAGACCTTCCATTTGGGACTTTCGGATAAACATTTATCCTTTCAGATAAACTCATATTCCTTTTCTCTCTCTTGTTCGTTTTGTCTTTCCCTCGTTCTTTCCTGTGACAGCCGCCAACCCATTTCCCCTCCATTAGCACTCCAGCCACGTGTGCGTGGACCCTTCCTGATTAGTCAGCAATGTGTGTTAGTGTCAGGATATTTAAGCATTTGCTGGCAGCCCAGAGGAGCGCGGGACTGTGGAACAGTCCATGGACTGAGACGCTGCTTCCAGACAATTAGAGAAACTCGGGAATCGTGTCTGCCTGGGGAGGCAGCAGGGGAGGGGACCCCCCATGGCCCATCTGCACGCCTGCCCCTCCGCCTCCACCTCACAGTCAGGGACGCGCGAATGCGGCCAAGCCGCCAGAGAGGGTAGCCACCACCAATGGCAGGAAAAGAACACCGGGTCCTGCCGCTGGCCCTGCCACACTGCATGGCCAGAGGGGACAAAGCTGAGCAGCGACAAGGGACACATGGTCAACTCCTGGGCTGGAAGGGAGGCCGGTCCCCCATCTCACCAGTCCCTTTGTTCCCCGCCCGGTACCCCAGATCTCACCATTTCCTGCTTCCTGGTCACCCAGAGTCCCGCCCGGGGTTTTGGCGTCAGTGACTGTCACAGCACGAAGGAGTATGAAGCCTTCAGCACTTTTCACAGCAGCTGAGACACGGGTCCTAAGAATGGCGGAGCCAAAGGAAAGATCTCGTGAGATGTGTTGCCACCCCGCCCTCTTCTGCCTTCGCACCTCATTGGACAGATCATTCCGGGCCTGGAGCCTCTGATTGGAGAGTGATCCAGAACCCGCCCCTGGGAACTAAGTGACTAGTAAGTGAGCCACACTGGCCCCAGAGGAGGCAAAGGACAGACTGCAGCCACAGCCCTCACCAGGCCTCACTTCCTCCCCAGGCCCAGACCCGGCCCAGACTGCAGGATCTTTGCATCTAAGCAGTAACAGCTCCAGGCTTTCCAGAGCCAGCACCTGCTTCTTCCTGCACGTAGTGGGCTCTTCCCGCTTCTTCCTCCTGGAAATGGGGCCATGAATGTGCTCAGTGTCCCATGGAGACAACCCCTGAGGGCAGACTGACTAGGAAAATGGATTGCCACTGAAATGGAGCATCAGCAAAGGATTCTGGCACAAAGGATGTAGTTCTGGGAGTTCACCATGCCCTGCAGTCCCCTCCTCGCAGTATGGAAACTCGCCCTCAATCAACAAACAAATTTTCAGAAATTCTCACTTGGAGTCAGCTTAATGATCAGACCTAATGAAAATGGCAAATTCATAAACCTTTTCTCCAGGAGAACACCTGAAATAGTCTTCCTCTAGGACTGACCTTCACAGAATTCCTTCATATGTACAAATGTCAGCGGGTCCACAGCTGCGACATGGAAGTTCCACACATGCCCTTACCTAATCTTGTGTCCCATGAACCTCGTCCATGCTGCTGTTCTTGGGTTGTATCTCTTGTCATAAACAGGCAATAGTAAGCAACGTGTTTTCCTGAGCCCTGTGAGTGAATTTAACAAATTATCGAATGTAACAGGAGTGGAAGACTATAGGAAAGATCATGGTATCTTGATATTATACCCAAGTTGGGCAGAAATGAGGGTACCCTGGGGCCCCAAATGCTGTGACTGGCATCTGATGTGAGGGCATCTTGAGGGACTAAGCTCTTAAACTTGTGGAGTAAGACAGCAGCTCCAGGAGTGTCAGAACTCAATGGACCTTTAGACACCTGCTTGGTATCTGGAGAGGTGGAGGACTGGTTGTAGCTGGGGAAAGAGCCCACACGTTTGGTGTCAGAGGTGTAGTGGGTAAGCCTTGCTTCTTCTTACACTAGTGGGCTTCCTGCCCATAGTGGTGGTGCACACCTGTAATACAGTCTGAGGGAGGCTGGGACAGGAGGATCACTGGTTCAAGACCAGCCTCAGCAACTTAGCAAGACCTTGTTTCAAACTAAAAATTAAAAACAATTTGGGGGTGTCACTCAGAGGTAGAATCACCCTGGGTTCCATTCCCAGTACACAGGAAAAAATAAAGAAAGAAGTGTAATGGATAAGTACAGGTAACTTTCTCTCTCCCTCTCTGCAATTTGTAACACCCTCCATTCCACCTCTGAGTTCAGTCCCAAATATGACCACTTGTCCCGTTCCAAGAACCCACACCCACTACTGCCCACCTTTCCCTGGGCTCAGCTGCTGTGCAAAGTGCTAAGTGCTTTAGACTCCTTCCTGCTGTGACAGCCACTGATGCTCAAAACCCTGGGCAGGACTCCTGGTTGGCAGATGCAGGAAATGGTGAGATCTGGGGGGCCAGGGGCAGGGAAAGGAGGATCTGGTGAGATGGCTGGAACCGGCCTCCCCTCCAGCCCCTGCCTTTGCCCTGTATCCCTGGTCACTGCTCAACAACAGTCCCTCTAGCCACGGGGTACAGATGGGCTGGCATCCTTCCCATGCCTGCAGTGACCACGTGGCCTGGAGCACTCTCCGGCAACGTGGACCCAGCCCATGTGTCCCTGACTGTGCAGTGGTGGCAGAGGGTCACACAGAGACCCTGACTCACATGAGGGCATTCAGAGTGTCTGCAGGGTCCTGTCCATCCTGCCTCCCCAGGCAGACACAATTCCCCAAGTTTTCTAATTGTCTTCTTTCAGCTCAGTCCTAGGTCACTCCCACAGGTGCATAAGTAGGAAGGGCCGCACAGGCTGGACAGCATGCCCTTTGAGGAAAAAGGACCTGGCACAAGATCTGGGAGCCACCCTGCATGTGTTCTAGCTTGGGGCTCTACCTGGGGGCCTTCAGCTGCACGCAGGACCCTGGCTTTGCTCCTCATATAAATCCTGGTTCCTTCTGGGCATGGTGGTGCATGCCTGAGATCTCAGTACTTGGGAGGCTGAGACAGGAGGATTACAGGTTCAGTACCAGCTCCAGCAACTTAGTGTGGCCCTCAGCAACTAAACCAGATCCTCTTTCAAAATGAAAAGGGCTGGGGATATAGGTCAGAGGTAGAATGCCGTTGGGTTCACTCTATAGTACCATAACAACAAAACAGTCCAGGTTCTTGCATGGAACCTTGAGAACTAGTTTGTAGAGTCTGGCCTAGTGTTTGTCCTCAGAGAAACTAGTCATTATTGCCATTCCAGTCCTTACCAGAAACAGGGCAGGATTACAATTACCCATTATTTATAACTAGGGTGTGACCATGGGATTTGCTCCAGTGCTGAAATATATATACAGGTGAGAAACTTCTAGGCATTTCCTTTTTAACCAGTGCACAGTTGTAACACCTGTCCATTGCTGCACTGATTGTGGCTATACATGATGACACAGAACTGCTGGTCAGGATGCTTAACTAAATGACCTCAAAGAGATGACACCTGCTAACATTTCTTAGGCATATGACATGAACAAGAAATAAAGTTGTTGGCCGGACGTGGTGGCGCACGCTTGTAATCCCAGTACTTGGGAGGTGGAGACCAGTACCGCAATAAATAAATAAATAAATAAATAAATAAATAAATAAATAAAGTGGTTGTATAAACCAGAGAGAGCAGTCTGAATTCTGGTTTCTCCACAAACCCTACATTCTCCAAACAGTCACCCAGAGTCAGGTGTAAGTTCTGACCAGTGGTATCATTATGACACTCAATCTGTGGGGTTTGCTGGACACCAACCAATTCTCCAACACCAACTGTGTGTCCCAGAATTCAATTCTAACACCACCCAAGGTTAACACAGTCCTGACAAGTTCAGGGCTCAGACAGACCACACTATCCCCACTGCAGAAGCCAGCCCAAAGAATGTATTTGCTCTGACTGGTCACCAGACCCCACCCTGAATTTATAGAAGGGTGGCACCTTCAGTCAGTTGGTTAGCATAAATTCAGATATTACCTAAAAGGGGTTTATGATACACAACCAAAAACACTTCTGTTCCTGGAATTTCCAAGAGTTGTAAGGGTCTCTATGTCAGAATCAAAGGCAAAGAACACTTTTTTTTAACATTATTATAGTACACACCCAAATAAACACTCAAATTCTTGGTAAATAGCAGTGATTAAAGATTCCCACCTCAGCCAGGTGTGGTGGCACATGCCTGTAATACCTGTACTTGGGAGACTAAAACATGAGGATTGCAGGTTCAAGGACAGCCTCAGCAAGTAGTGAGACTTGCATCAACCTAGCAAAACAACCTAGCAAAATAAGAAATAAAATTGGGCTGGGAGTGTAGCTCAAAGGTAGAATGCCTCTGGGTTCAATCCCCAGTACCATAAAAAAAATAAAAATAAAAATAAAAAAAGATTCCCACCTCCAATGCTTTGTGGTCTGGAGAAACATCCTACTGTATACAAACACATTCCCTACTACACTTACAGGATGTTCCATTTTTATCTGATGACAAGGCCAGACACACACATTCTAAATTCCCACTTTTGTCCTAAAAAATAATTACCTGATAGGCAGAAAGAAAACACTTATTAAGCAAGTTTTCCTTGTGTCTCTCCTTCCTCCAGGCCTCTGATCTTTGATCCACCCTCAGCCTGAGCCAGCACACAGCCCTCCTTCATTGTCATCGTAACAAGCTGACACCAGGCAAAACATCCTCAGGTCTAGTGTTGAACAATGTGCGAGAAACAGAAATTCCAAGACCACCGACTCAGTTAAGGCGAGACTTTAATACCGCGGGGCTACCGTCCACCAGCACAGGCTAGAACGGCAGCCCCTTGTGTAGCTTACAGCTCTCTTTTTATAGAACAAGCTGGGGGTACAGAAACAGATTTTTGCAGTTTGGGTTCGAATCAGCCAACCACAGAAAGTTTTCCCTTATTTAGAAGTAAAGTGATTAGTTTAGGGCAGGGGGTTAAACACAGAGGTGGGGGTAAGTTTTAGGGCTCTGTCTGGGGTGGAGGTAAGGGCAGGAACTGATTTATCGGGTATTGTCCTTAGGGGAATAAAGGCAGGAACTGGTTTATCGGGTATTGTCCTTAGGGGCAATAAAGGCAGGAACTGGTTTTTCTGTCCTTGGGGAACTAGTCTTGTCCTTGGGGCAGTAAAGACAGGGAATTTAATTTTTAGGGTAGAAAATGAGGCTAAAAAAATTACTTTTTCGGGCACATTATCACACTAGGATCTGATGTCACCGCCCCCGTCCTCCTCTCCTCTCCTCTCCCATCTTCTTTCTACTCCTCTTGCTCCTACCTAGAAAGCAAAGTCCTTTCTGCCTCCACACTGACAAGTTTGCAGACCTTCCATTTGGGACTTTCCCCTCCTGCAATGTTCCCTTAAGATAGTCACTTTCCTTTTCTCTCTCTTTCATTTGGTCTGTCTTTCATTCTTTCTTTCATGTCAGAGAAGCCAATCCCTTTCCCCTCCACTCCCACCCCAGCCACGTGTGCATGTGCACCCCTTCCTGATAAATCTGGCGATGTGGGTTAGTGTCAGGATATTTAGGGATTTGCTGGCAGCCAAGGAGCGCGGGGCTGAGGACAGGCTGTGCTGAGGCCCTGCTTCCAGACAATTTGAAAACTCAGGGTATCATGTCTTCCTGGGGAGAAAGGAGGGGCGGGGATCCACCCTGCGGCACTCCGACCTGCAGGCATACGATTCAGGGTCCCCGCGATCCTAGGCCACCACCCCAAAGTCAGAAACATACAGGCTGGGAGCCACGCGGCCAGCGAGGACTCGGGGTCTCCCGGGTGGCCGCAGGCATGGGGAGGACGCCGGCCCAGCTGCACCCCGTGCCTGGCGGGGCTGAGGCCAAGCGGTGACAGGAGAGGGGGCAAAGTCCAGGGCGGGCGGCGAGGCCCGATCCTGCAGTCCCCCCAGTCCCTCCTGTCCCGCCCTGGGTCCCCCACATCTCACCATTTCCTGCTTCCGGGTCACCCAGAGTCCTGCCCCAGGTGTTGGGCGTCAGTGGCCATCACAGC